>PISX010021357.1:0-33840 GCA_004024625.1 Mellivora capensis
GGGAGTTGAGGGAAATTGGGGGGGAGATGAACCATGAGAGACTATGGACTCTGAAAAACAACCTGAGGGTTTTGAAGGGGCGGGGGGTGGGAGGTTGGGGGAGCCAGGTGGTGGGTATTGTGGAGGGCACGCATTGCATGGAGCACTGGGTGTGTTGTAAAACTATGAACTCTGTTACGCTGAAAAGAAATAAAAAAATAAAATATTTTTTTTAAAAAAGTATGGGAAGAGCTACCTCAGGAAAACATCATGAATAAAAAAATGAACTGTGGCATGCTAAATTGAATTTAACAGCTGATTAAAAAAGAAAAAAAAAAGAAGATAAACAAATGACAAATAAGCATATGAAAAGATATTCCTCATCATACGTTCTTACTGAACTGCAAATTAAAACGACAGGAGCCACCACCATACACCTATTAGAATGGCCAAATCCAAAACACTAACACCACGAAATCCTGCTGAAGATGTGAAGCAACAGGAACTCTCATTCTTTGCTAGTAGGAATGGTGCCGCCACTTTGGAACACAGTTTGACAGTTTCTTACAAAACCAAACATATTCTTACTATGTGATCCTGCAATCATGCTGCTTGGTATTTTTTTACCCAAAGGAGTTGTGCAAAAGCCTGCATGCCAATGTTAATAGCTTCTTCATAATTGCCAAACCAATATATCCTTCAGGAGGTGAAAGGGTTAACTATAGTACCTCTACCTCCACGTGACAGAACAGAACTGAGAGCTAAAGAAAAGAAAAGAAAAGAAAATACCATGAAAATACATGAAAGAACCTTAAATGCATATGACTAAGTGAAAGAGGCCAATGTGACAAGGCTAATATGGTATGGTTCCAACTATATAACATTCTGGAAAAGGCAAAATCATGGAGATAGTAATTAGGTCAATGGTTTTCAGGGATTCGGGAGGAAGAAGAAATAAAACAGAGAAACTCTGAGGCAGTGAAACTATTCTGTGTGATACTCTAATGGTAGACACGTATCATTGAACGTTTGACAAAACCTATGAATACCTAACATCAAGAGTGAACCGGAGTGTAAACTGTGGACCATGGGTGATGATGCTGGGTCTGTGTGGGCTCATGGGTTGTAACAAATGTTCCACTCCAGTGGAGGATGCTGGTAATGGGGAGGTTATGCATGGGGGGGGGGCAGAGGGACATGAGAACTTTCTTCACTTTCTGCTCAATTTTGCAATGAATATAGAAACTGCTCTCCAAAATAAAGTCCGTTAAACAAGTGCCATCTTAGATTATAAGCTACCTTTACCTTTGAGTCTTTTTTGCTCCCCAAAACCAGGTTTCTCAACTTTGAAATATTCTTTCCCCTAATTCCGTAAAACTTTCAAACATACTAGAAGCTCCACCCCCCAAAATTCTCCATTTAATTTTTAAAAAATATTGTAAGTACCTATTAGGACTAATCATTGTGTGATGCTCCAGTAATATGGTGTTTCACTGATAACATTTCTTTTTTATTTTGTAAAATCTAAAATCTATATTTCTCTTAAAATAGATGGCTATCTTATACTTGTCAGTGCTTTTTTGTTATTATACAAAATATTAAGTATAACATATAACCCGTTATTTAAAGATAATATATAATATTTTATTATATAAAATATACTTATATAAAATAGTAATGCATCTTATAGTCAGCATTTTAGATTTCACAAAACATGGTAAAACGGTAAACAAAAAATGTGCAGCTTTATCCCAGTAATGGAGACAGACTGAATAAATAATCATGCAAACAAAGTTACAATAATAACTGTGATTGGTGCTTTGAAAAGATGGTACATGGTGCTGTGAGAGATCACTGGGGAACTAGGAAAGGTTTCTCAGAGGAAGTGGCAATAGTCTGAGGACTAAGAACTGCAGAAATAGTGAGAGTGAGCTAGATGAAGGAGAGGATGAGGAAGCAGAGCAGAGAATCTGGGGCATGGAAAGGTCAGGGCATGGAAGGAGGGCAAGTAACAAGGGACAGTGTGATGTGCAGTGAGCCTGGGAAGGTGGAAAGGCTCCTTTGAAGCACCAAAGTGAAAATGTCAAATAAACAGTGGATTGTACAGGTCAGGAACTCAAGGGGATTTCTGGGATAGAAATGAAAATTGTTGAGTCATCGGAATCAAGGTTGTCATAAAAGCCCTGGGTGAGGATGACATAATCAAGAGATGGGATTCTTGGGCTGCACTTTAGAATCTTCTGGGAGGCTTTTAAAAATCTCAATGGCCAGGCTGTCCACAAAACTAATGAAATAATGATCTCTGGTAGATCCAGAATCACTATTTTTTTAAGGCTACCCATGTGATTCCCTGGGTGCAGCCACGTTTGAGCACCACCAGCCTGGAGAGAAAACAGAGCAGCAAATGAGAAGTCACTAGAAAGAAGAGCTGAGAATTCTGATATTTAATAGTGGAGGAGAAAGAAGCTGCAAAGGAGACAAAGAAGGATTGGCCAGGAGATCCGTGGGAAAATTGGGAGACTGTTGAGTCACAAAAGTTAAGAGGAAAAGGAAGCAGTTGTCAGCAGTGCTGAATGAATCTGAGTGAAATGGGTTAGGACTGAAAGCATCCTTTGGGGCCAGCCACGGAGAGGTCAATGTCGACCTTTGCAGGAGCTGTCTGTTGGTATGATAAGAGTCAGAAGCCAGAGGACAGAATGCTGAGGACAGAGGTGGAAGTGAGAATACCAAGGGACAGCTTTTAGAAATCTGGCAGCAAAGTGGAAGGAGGCTGAGGAGATCATGGGGTAGAGAAAGTTGTGTCTTGTTTTTGCAAATGAGAACTGAGCATGTTTGAAAAATAAAAGAATAGCTCCAATACACAAGAGACAATAGCATGCATTTTCTGATGAAGCTGGGGAAATGAAAACCCAGACATGGGTGAAGGGGCCGGATTTGGACATGGAGAAGGGATGGCTCCTCTACGGTAATGGGAGGGAGCAAAAGTCAGGTGGGAAATAAGTCAATCTTCATGTGCAGGAGTAGGAAGAGTAAAGGAGTTCTTGTGCAAATTTCACCTTGCCTATGAAAGCAGCTCAAAAATTCCTTATTAACCCACATCCTTAGTTTGGCTTCAGAAGTTAACATTTCTTTTATTTTTTTTTTAAGATTTTATTTATTTATTTGACACAGAGAGAGAGAGAGAGAGAGATCACAAGTAGGCAGAGAGGCAGGCAGACAGAGAGAGAAGGGGAAGCGGGCTCCCCGCGGAGCAGAGAGCCCGATGCGGGGCTCGATCCCAGGACCCTGGGATCATGACCTGAGCCGAAGGCAGAGGCTTTAACCCACTGAGCCACCCAGGCTCCCCCAGAAGTTAACATTTCTCATCAGGCCAGTCTTCTGCTTGGGTTGCTTTCCATGTGTGCTAATTATATTATTGACTGGCATTTCCTACAACAATCCCTGCTCATATAACCACCACTGATCCATTAAGTCATGTGAACAGGAGCTAGTCCTTAGCTGACTAATTAGGGGTCATATCCCTAAAGTTAAAACACATACACTTACCCAACATAGGGCTGCGTGGTGCTCACCCAGCACCAAATATTGCACTGGCTGCTGAGGACAGAAAACAGAAAAAAAAAAAAAACAAGATGGAGAATTTGAAATTCCTGCTCACTGTGCCCTTATCCCAAGAGACTTTTCATCTAGATGGAAAGCTAATGGCAAGTAAGTAACTCACAATGATTAAAGAGTCAAATCACTGCGCAGGTATTCCAGACCTTTTAGCACAGTTGTTTCAAAGGCACTATCCCGAGAGGAGCTTGGCTTTGTGTGTGGCTGCTCTTTTGGGCAGAAGAGCTTTTGAGAACGGGACACTTTTCTTTCTTTTCTTTTTTTTTTTTTTTTTAAGATAGAGAGAGAGGGGGGCGCCTGGGTGGCTCAGTGGGTTAAGCCTCTGCCTTCAGCTCGGGTCGTGATCTCAGGGTCCTGGGATCGAGCCCTGCATTGGGCTCTTTGCTCAGTGGGGAGTCTACTTTCCCCTTTCTCTCTGCCTGCCTCTCTGCCTACTTGTGGTCTCTCTGTGTCAAATAAATAAATAAAATCTTAAAAAAAAAAAGATAGAGAGGGGTGGGGAAGTGACAGAAGGAGAGGAAGAGAAAGAACCTCAAGCAAGGCTCCAGGCCCAGTGCAGAGTCTGATACAGGCCTGGATCTCACAACCCTGAAATCGTGACCTGAGCTAAAATCAAGAGTTGGATACTTAACCATCTGAGCCACCTAGGCACCCCGATTACACACGGTACCTCTAACGGAATTGTTACCCAAGCACCAAAAGCTTTTATTACCAATGTCTGTTGAAAAGGAGGGCAGTAGTTTTAGGCTGCTCTAGAAAATCAGACAAAAAAAGTACTTCCTCACAGATTTAGAAAATCTCCTGGTTGGGAGAATCCTTAAAGGTGATCTTCTCTAGTCTCCCATCTAAAGGTTGAGAGTCTTCTCTGGCTTGAGGAAAAGATGGTTGGAGGCTGATGGTAGAAGACTAGGGCTTGGGGGACTAAGGACAGGAACTGGAGGAGGGGAGGGGGCCTCAAGGAGGAATGCTAGACAGGGAGAGCACACTCCAAGCCCACAGACCACCCCTCCTCCTACACACACATATACTGGACTTTCTTTCATTCTTTTTTCTTCTTTGGCCCAGTTGGGATTACAGTCAATAGAAAATGGTTATTCATTTTTATGAGACAAAAAGAAAGTATTTTCCTGTATTGTACTTACTGCTTTGCACATAATAAGCACATAATATTAATAACTGAATGAAATAACAACCCAAATGACCTTCTCTGCCAACTGATAAGTGAACTAAATATAAGTATATATATATATATATTTGTATATATATATATTTATATATATAAGTAATACAAATATAAGTAATATAAATAATAATATAAATAATATCATGCTCTTTTCCCAAAGTGGCCAGGACTGTTTGCAAAATGAACTTTATCCTCTGTGCCATGAATTGTGGTAGAAGAATCAGAGATAAATATGATAATGCCTGCCCTTGGAAGCTCATGGTCTATTAAAGCTACAATACAATGTAAATATTAAAACACAGTGATAAATGCTACTGTAGATGTATGGTTCATTGATCACTCTCCCCCAGTGGGTGGGCGAGCATGGCCTGGCTGATGTGGGTGGGCCCAGATCGGCTACAGAAGCATAGAGCAAGGGTCAAGACCTGGAGAAAGTGCAAAGATTAGCTGAATGGGAGGCCATGGGTTGGTAAGCCAGGGAAGTGAGTCTAGACCAGAAATGATAAGGAGAGCATGAGATAGATGCCAGGAACTGGAGCAAAGCCCAAAACTCAAACCCTCAGGGAAATGTGGCCTGGGAACTACAGTTCAATAGGGATGCAGGGAATATGGGTGAATATGGAAGCAGGGGTTTTTGCCCAGTCTTGTCTTCCTAACCTTCCCAACGTTTGGAACAGGCAGAATTGGCTCCATTTGAAACAGTGGAGTAGACAGATGAGAAAAGAGCATTCAGAAGTAGAAAAACTGAAGATGCAGAGAAAAGTTCCTGGTGGTTTTAGGTGAAGCAGATGTTTTAGAACTGCAGAAGGCCTGGGGCCATGCTCTTTGGGGAGATGACTTTACATACAGCCATCACTGCCAAAGGTTGAGATACCATGCTGTGAGTGCTCTGTATGGAGAGATGTTCCAATAGCCTTCAACTCTGTAGGGAAGACTCAGTTATGGACTAAGCGGCATGTACTCATCACATGCTACTGGCTGTTAGTACTCCCAGTTATGGATATGCATAATAAAGTTACACCAGTCTACGACTTTGAGACTTATAGATGGAAGTGGAATTCATTTGATTGATCAGATAATTCTTATTGATATAAAAAAAAGATAAGTCCCCCCTTCTTTTTAATGTGCCCATTAAGAACTTGATCTTTTTTGGAATGAGCTAGATGCACATATATCTTCACCAAGAAACAGAAAGTTAGGAGTTCTCTTAGATGCCACGGAGAGGACTTTATCATTATGAACTACCAGTGGTTTTAATAGACACCTGACCCCAATTTTTAATTATCACCATTAAGAGAGGCTTTGGATCCACTGTCCTAAAACTAAAGTTATTTTAGGAAGATGCCTAACAGAGCCAGTAACCCCAGAGCAATTAGCTGCATTGCTGTATCTCAAAGGACATTTCATACCTATTTTGTCTTGAAAAGTATCCCAAGAAGCTAAATTTATCAAATCTGGGCCTTGTTTGGGTGCTTGTGTAGGCTCAAATAATCACAGCCATGCTTTATGGAAGAACTGGAGTCTCAACTTTTCATTTTTCTATAAATTGCAGCAGACTCAAAATTACTTTCCAGATGAAAGCTTGGGCCTGGTGGCAGGGACTTTCTAGCTCTCTTAAATCAAAACTGGAAATGGCCTTCCATTCAAGCAGATTTTTTTTTTTTAAATGATGTTTCAATTCTCAGAGGAGGAGGCTGATCCTCTCTCATGCTTAGCACTGAGAGCAGGCCCATCCCAGTGATCTGTCACGAGAGCCCATCTTGAACACACTGTCAGAAAACCTTTCAAAGGCTCAGGTTATTCCTAAAGAGAATTAATCTGGCAACCCCTTCCTCTAGGTTCTGTGGAATTTAATCTTAGCTTAAACTAGACAAGCCACCAGAGTATGCTTTGGTGTGATTCCTGCAGAACCAATGTAAAAAGTAGTCCTGAAAAAGAACATGTTATGTTGAATATGAAGGTGATATTAATGAGTATTTGATATTCATCACAGAGCACAGTGTCTTTTGTAGGGAAACCCACCAAAGATTTCTCTCCTTAGGAATATGTGTACATGTGTGTGTGAGTGTGTGTATGATTTTCAAAAAAATTTTAATTGAAGAGCATAATTTCTGAAAAATGCATAAAATAGCAGAGTTTGGCAGATGAACAATCTTGTGAAGCCCCATCCAGGTCAAGCACCCCCTCTCTTCCTTCCTTCCTTCTTAATACTCTCCCTGCCCCCTGGAAGGCAACTATCATCTTAACTCTTACTATAATCATTTTCTTGCTTTCCTTTATAATCTTAAACCTATGTGTATTTCCTCAGCAATACAGCTTCTAAACACACATACTCTCTAATATATTGTATATATATCGATATTATGTAAGATTTATTCATGTTCCTGTAGTTTCTTCACTTTCAGAGTTCTGTATTATTCCTATGTCTCAAAGTACCACAGTATATTTATCCATTCTACATTTTCTGGGTATGTACGTAATCTCCTTTTAGGAGTTATGGAGAACAACAATGCTCTTGACAGTCTTATAATGTATATAGAATAGTTTCTTTGGTATATACACTTTAGACTATAGTTTCTGGGTTAAAAACAAATAAATATTCTATACATACATTATATACATATATTTACTTATTTATATAAAGTTTTCAGGATATATATGTGTATATATGTGTATATGTATGTATATATATATATTTCTGAAGGACTATAATCAGAATATTTGGAATAATCTTCTACTGTGTTTCTCTTAATCAATGGATTGGTTTTACCATGTCAGTTCTGCTACTCTTGTAAATAGTCATGCTTCCCTCTTCACACTCGTCATTAGAGAACTCAAAGCCACACTCACTGTCAACTGTGCTCTGCTAGGGGAGGTTTTGAAGCAGGGAGGTGTCTCTAGGGCTAGTGTACGAAGAAGGAAGATAGAACGGGACATCCTGCCTACCCTTGTTCATCCAAGCAGAGCAGTTTTTCTATTCGAAAATATTACTCGCATGCAAACAAGTATAGAGGATAATACATAATCGTTTCTATCCATTGTATATACTGGTTTTCCAAACACATTTTTATTTTAAGAAAAAGCCTTCATAATAGCTTTTTAAAAATGTTAACCTCTGACCTAACTCCCATAGATAGAATACAGGGCTGGGATCAGAAGACCTGACTAGGTCAACCTAGGCTTGGTATAAGTCATGTCATCTCTCTGACCCTGTAGAGAGGCTCAGAGGACAAGATGATGTGGTCATCCAAAGAAATTCAATGAAGAGTCTTTAGTAAAGTACCAAAAAGACTTGATGATAGCATAAAGGCAATTCTCAGAGAGTACTATGGCTCTGGGGGTTCTAAGCTATGTACCTTGCTTAGGAATCTTGACATTAATATTTGACTGAGATTTTTGCTCTAAAATTTTGAAATCCTTTGGTCCATGACATCGAAGGATTTTTTTCTGTTTAAATCCATATTGTTCAGGGAAACTTTAATATAGTACTTAAGTATGCAGATTTGAAGCCAAATGGACTGAATTCCAGTTCAATCCCTCTAAGGCTTAGGTGCCCTGTTTATGAAAGAGGCTAATGGTAATGCCTACTACATCTGGTGGTGGTTAGGATTAAAGGCCAAATGCTCAGCACCCAATCAGTACTATTGATATCAGATTAATCTAATTCATAGTCTACTCTTCTCCATTGATCCCATCATCCTCTTGGACAACATTTACATCTACGCTGACATCCAACACTCTAATTTTCTACACTTGTAACCTCTTTCTTCCATTGGCATCCACCTGCTCTCCACATCAGACACACCACTACTCCTCAGCTTCTTATCAACAGGAACTGTGTCATCTCTAAAATATCCTAATGGAGAATCAAAATTTCCCTCCTGTTTTGTTTTTTTTTTTAAAACAGCCGTATTAGTTAGAGAATGCTGGCTGCTGCAGCAGATAATACATACAATCTCGGCCTCTTACCACGATATAAATTTATTTCTTACCCGATTAAAGTCCCAGGCAGATGCCCCTGATTTGTAGGCAGTTCTCATCCAAACAGCAACTCAAGGATGCAAGCTCCTTCCATCTGGTGCCTCCAGCATCTCCTGCTCATGGCTTTCGGGGCTGATGAAGAAAGGGAAGTGCAGGGTGGGTCCCACATGGAAGGTTCTGTGGGCCAGACCTAGAACAGGCATAGGAGAGTCCACCGGCCAGAACTCAGACATGGGCTCACAAGAAAGATAGGGGGAAATAATCTATCTGTGGGAAGGAAGCAAAAACAAACAGGTTTGATAAATGGCTAGTCAATCTCTGCCATTCTCTTATATCACCTAATCTTCCATTTTCAGCCTCATGGAGATCTATAATCCTTGAATCCTTCTTCCTCCTGACAGCTCTCTCCCCCATCCTCCTTTCCTAGAGCCTAGTCCCCAAGGCCTAACACTTGACCCTTTCCATGCCATTAACTCCTTTACCCTCTTGTCATTTTCTGGTACATATCTGTAAAAGTACCAGCCACAGACAAATCTAAGCACTCTCATTCTCTGCTCCTATAACTAGCTTGCTGGCTGCTCCTAGGAGTGCATCACATGCAGGCATGCACGCAAGACCAAGTGGACTGGGGCCATGAACATTCATATTTTTCAACATCAACCAGGCCCCTGGTATTGCTACATTATTTCATATAATTCTAATAATCTACATACCTCTTTTCCCCCAGTGACTATTTTCATCTGTAAGTTCTCTAAACCGATTGCTATATATTCCAAGTTAAGTTTCAATATATGACTTCACATCCAACATCATGGGGAAAATAGAAGGTAGCATCCTGGGTCCACAGAGATCATTCACTACATAGCTTTTAAAAGATGCAAGTATTCCCCTAACCAAAGTATTCCTAAAGCTTTGGTGAAGAGAGTGTCTTTTGGGCCTTATCAGGAGACGTGTAGTTAAGGTGTGGTTTCGTGAAACTTACTGGACAAATCCATCCTAACACTATCATCTCCCTAACCCTCTGAATTCCTTCCTCTTCATTATAACAAGAAAGTTCTGGCAACTTATTTTCATTTAGCAATGCCCACTATTATTTCTAGGTTTTAGGCAACTAAGCAAATTGGTAGAATATACTGAACCAACACACTTTATTCAGAATCTCTGGTTGGGTCTCACATATTAACAAATTCAGTTGCATTTAGAATTATGTTCCTCTTTCCTTGGTCTTGTATGTTCAGAATTCTTTCCTGTTGACCTTTACTAGAATTTTGCTGAGATAATTAGCAAATTCTTATAATACCATTTGGTGTGAAAATAATCTCCTCTTGGGTCTAATTGTATAACTGGCTCCCTGATACACTCTGGGATATGGCTCTAGATAAAGATGCTGGCAGGGGTTGGGGACATGGGTGCAATTGAGAAAGAGGAGAGCTGTCTCCTTAGTCAGTTATTGCAAAGCTTTTAGTAAGGTAAACAGCTTCATCGGGTGGGGGAAAGAGCTGCTTTGCAGTCCAAGGAAGGTTCGGGGAAAGGGAGGGCTTAGAGGACCCTAAGCCATCTATGATGGCGAACGTTATATGTCACCTTGACTGGGCCACAGGAGCCCAGATATCTAGCCAGATGTGAGTCCACAGTGCGTCTGTGAGAGTGTTTCTGGACAGCATTAGCATTTGAGTCAGTACACGAGTCAAGCAGATTGCTCTCCCTAATGTGAGTGAGCCGCTTCAGACCCACTGAAGGCCCCAGTAGAACAAAAAGCCTTTTTTGTAAGAGAGTAAGGGAGAGTTCACTCTCTCAACCTGTCTTTCAAGTAGGAAATTGATCTTCTCCTTTCTCAGCCAGACTAGAACATAAACCATTGGCTCTCCTGGGCCTCCAACTTGCTGACTACAGAGTTTAGGAATTCTCAGCCTCCAAATCACGGGAGCCAGTTCCTGACAACAGATCAATCTCTTTCTTTCTCTGTCTCTGTCTCTCTGTCTTTACAGAGAGAGAGAGAGAGAGAGAGAGAGAGAGAGACTACCCAGACTAAGACATCATCCAGCTCTTCCCATTGGTATCTGTTTCTCCTGGGGGCTCACCTCTTTTCCGAGGCATATCCTCACTTTCACACAGGACACTTAGTAAAGTAGCGATATTAACAACTTTGTAATTCAGCAATTTGCAGGAGCAAACTGTGGTGTTTTGTTTTAGTCTTTCAAACTTACATAATTAGACTTAGGTAATTCCTGATTTTCAGCTTGTATCTGAATTAGAAATTTGAACTTGACATTCTCCCTGTTAAGTTGTCCAGCTCAAATAGAAGCAATCATCCTGTCACAGAATATGATTTTTTCAAACTTCCTATAAAACTATATGGGAGCTGCCACTTTGCCCCCCCCCCCAAACCTTATCTTCACAGGGCACTCCATTTCAGGTGACCACAGCTAATAATTAACTCATAATTAACTCCATGCCATGATTTACTCAAGTCCCACCACCTCATATACCTGGTACAGTGCCTTTGGCCAGGTAACTAACTGATCCCACAGTCCCCCACTTCCTTGTTGTGTGCAACCTCTCTTGGGACCAATTTCCCTATAAGTCCAATTCTTTTGGCTACAAATAAGAGTACCCTCACGTGCCTAACCTTAGAAATCAGATATTCCAAGGTAGTGTGGCTTCATGGTTGGATATTTCAGGGGCTTGAATACAACCCTAACTCCCAAGTTCTCTCTAGCCTTCCACTCTGTCATTCTTAAAACATCAGCTTTGCCCTTGGGGCAGTTCTCTTGCTCGTCACAAGATGGCCGCTGCCGTTCCAGAGAGCACGTGCAGATGTTACAAAGTCTGACAGAAGAACATGGAACATCTTTCCCAGGAGTACTCCTGGGAAAGTTCCCCATATCTTATTGGCCAGGATTGGGTCACAATCTGTGAATAAACCAATCACTGACAAGAATAATGGAATTCCGTAACTACTCAGGAATCATCTTTGGGCGGGAGATAGGACCACCTGCTCCGGGTGTGTGGCTATACAGAGGAGAGAAGCAGAACAAAATCTGGGCTCTGCCTTCCCAGAAGAGTAGGAAATTCAGGCTGAGCAGGCAACCAACAGTGTCTGTGTCAATGATGATGATTACGGACAAAGGAAAGAAAATGGTCAACACCTGATTTTTTTATTCTTGCCACCCAGTGTCCTCCCGGATGACCGATGAGACCAGGACTCAGGAAAGTGTCATCAGTGGGGTAGAAAGATCAAAAAGGGTAAAGAACCCTTCACTTCCACAACAAATATCTCTATATCCAGAGGGAGCAGAGGAAGATAATTCCCCTGTGAGGAAGGACAGTTGGTCTCAGCACTGCCCTGGGTGAAGCTCTCAAGCTACTCTAGAATCCCAGTGACATGGACCCAAGAAAATAAGGCTGAGCACCCCCACATCAGAGCCTCCTACTCCTGCTTACAGGAATATGTCTAGTCTTATAGTTCATCCAAAGGAAACACAGCATCCCCACATTACAACACGAAAAATCAATATACAGAGCAGAGAGCTCTCAGGCCTTGGGACAGGGCCCAGTTGTAGACCCACTGGGTCCTGTGACTTCTCTCACCCTCAGCTGATTCCCAGAAGGCACCAGTCACCATCCAGAAATGGACAAATCATCATACTTTCAAAGCAAATGAGAAGAAAAGGTGAGGAATGGTTGAAAGAAGTGAGACCCTTTCCTCTTTGCAAACACCCTTCAGATTCTTCTTTGATCTATTGAGATGTCTCCCCCCAGGATGCCTTCGATTGTCATTAAACTCCTGTCACCTATATATAACTGCGGGCAGAGGGGAAGGTTATGGAGTGGAGGGAGAAGTCTAACAAAGTTTGACCGTCCCTTGAGGACAGACTGCAGGTGTCGACCACATGCACAACTTCCATCTCCATGTGGAAGCTCCTCGGAATCTTCTGTTCTATAAGGCTATCAGGGTAGCTAGGACAATTTGTCCACGCCGCCTCCCCTAGGCCCACACATGCACCACCTTCCCGTGTGCAGTGATGTGGGGCCGAGTCTGCTCTGCTCTGGGCTCACACTAGGCAACACGGGGAACAACAGCCAGTCTCTGGAGGCCGGCTCCCCCCGAGCCCTTGCCACCTGCAGGGGACAGAGAACAGTATTTTCTAGTCTGTCTCACATCCTCACCAACTCACCAGTTACCCTCACCACCTTCACCCCTAGCCCTAACTTCACACTCCTATCCAGAGATCTCACCACCCCAAACTCTTTGGAACACTTCTAGCTTAGTTGTTTTGCATTCATCAGCTGACTGTGATTTTCGGGCCTTGCAACAGTTCTGAGAGGCGGACAGAGGTGGGGTTAGGGGTGTACAATGATTCCTGCCATTCAGGGAGGAGGTGTCCTCTGTTCCCCAAGATCATGGTCAGTAAGTGGTGAACGCACCAAGGCAACTGCTCCTTCTGGCACTCCAGAACTCTGCAGGATTTATGGTCCTGGGCGAGAGCAACAATCTCCACATTATCACTGCCACAGTGGTAGAACATAACCTTTCAGGCCTGGAGAAGGCTTTAGAGACTGTTGGCCCTGTTTTTGGTAATGATGACTTGGAGACACCCAGGAGAAGCCGAGCGGGCTGGGAGAACCTGGGACTCCCGAGGCCCCATCCAGTGCCCTTTGCTCTCTCTCTGTCCTCACACAGCCACCACACTGGAGCCCTTTAATTTCCAAGCTCCTTCTCTTTTACCAGGGGAAAGTCATTAACTTTATGAGCAGTAACTCCTGATTTTGAAGCCCTTCAATTTTAAAGCCATGGGGAGGAAAAATTAAATTGAATCCAAGTCACAGCATTTAAAATGCTAATAGATACCAGGGCCTTTTTTTTTTTCTTCTTCTTCTTTCCAGTGTGTTTATGAACAGAATTAATCACAAACGCTCTCACCTTAGCAACCCACTGAGCTGGAGTTGGAACGAAACATTTTGTGCAGCAAGAATCCACTCAAATATTCAAATAGGGACTACCAGACTAAAAAATATTCCATCTAAATGCATAAACCATTTACCTGCATGGAGATCACAGGTCCTACCCGTTCATAAGCTCTTGGGGGCACGAGGCCTAGCTACTCAGGCAGGGAAACAAACTGGATCTGTAGACTCTGAAACAGAGTTGATGGAAATGAGCCAGCGCTACATTTGGGGTTCTAAAAATGTTTGCAAGAGGTCAGTATTTACCAGCCAAATGGAGCTTTTTGACCTTGTTTTCTATTTTAAAATGCCTGACCCTCTCCCTTCTGTTGCTAGAAGCATCTGCTGTTGTCATGGAGAACAAGAACATTGCTCTTGGATATCTGACCTGGCAGGAAGGAAACTGGGCTGAGGGCTTATTGGGCTGGCCAGCTTTAACCCAGAGGAAGCCTGCTCTTCAGATACCTTCTCTGGCATTGCTTCTCTGAGTGACAAGCACAGGATATCCAAGAAGCTTCGGAATCTACTTGCAGACAGTTGTTGGCCACAGGGGGCTGGAAGCAGAGGGAATGGAAATACAGCTTTTTATACATCATGTCACTGAATGCTTCCAGCCGTGCTGGGGAGGAAGCAATGCCTCCATTTTACAAACGAGGCAACTGTGACTTGGAGAAATTAAGTGGTTTGCAAAAGGTGAAAAAAATAAAGGGGCAGAACTAGTTTCATATTCCAGAGCCCTTTCCACCATCTGACCCTAGTTAATATCCTCATTTGCTTTGAAAGTATGATGAATTGTCCTTTTCTGGATGGTGACTGGTGCCTGGGAATCAGCTGAGGGTGTGAGAGAAGTCACAAGGCCCTGGACAAACCAGGCTCTGTCCCATAGTCTAAGATCTCGGCCGAACCTGTGGGTCACTGGTGCAGTGGAAGACAGGGCAAGGGCTTGGCTCTCACACTCAGCCCCTCATGCCCCCAGGATCTGAGAACCAAATCCAAGCACTTGCCCTCAGCGCTGAAATAATCAGTCCAGATTTTTCTCTTCCTGTCCTGCAAAAGCTTTCTGTGCATTCCCCTCTGTGTGTCCAAGTGCTCCCCACCCCTGGCTAAGAACTTCCTGCCTCCAGCTTTCTGTGTCGATCATCTTCCCTGGTTCAAGGCCAGGCTGCAGTGCCCCCTTCTCGGGAAGCAGTTCCACTGTTGTTTCAGCCCTCCAGGTGGTTCTCTTCTCAGAACAATGCTCCATGTCTTCTCTGAGCCACCTTAATCCTCACACCTACCTTGACAGTGTCTAAGTAAGATGAAGAAACAGATTCAGATCACGACGTGCCTTTACTTTGCAGCTTGCAGCTGCAACTCCTGCCCACCTCTCCAGCCTCACCCCACAGTGCACTCCAAACACTCTGGCCTTCTTCCTACACCCTTGAACACACCAAGCTTTCTCCTGTGTTAGGGACTTTGTACTTCTGTTTCCTCAGCCTAGACCCTTCTACCACCTGACCCCACAATCTTCCCATGACAGAATTTTCTATTCATTCACATCTCAGTCAATTTCCCCCTACAGGCAGACCTTCCTGACCACACTATGTAGGCCCCGTACCCAAATGCCCACTCTTACTCCCTAACCTAGTTGCCTGCTCTGCTTTCTTGAAGGCCCTTGACCCCACCTGACATTGCCTTGCTCACTGATTTAGTTCTTCACCCCTTGGATGTGTGTTTGGGCATTGCAAGGACCTTACTGACTTGTTCCTCTCTGGCTCCTCAGTGCTCAGGACAGTGTCTAGCTTCGTAATCATTTGCTCAATGGATAGGAAAGAAAGAAGGCGCGAGAGAGAATGGAAAAAGGAAAAGTGGAGGACTGTGGCCTTGGTGTTGTTATGTGATGCTGTATACCTTGGATATCCTTTGGTACACATCATCTTGTTTAATTCTCCCAACAGCACTAAGAAATAGGTAAGATACTTCCCATCTACAGACAGAAACTACTAACACTTACTGAGTACTCTTCAAGCACTTTGTTCTTAAATGGAATTGAATGACACATGAAGAAAAAGAGGGAGAGAGAAAGAGAGAGAATTACAGGATAAGTTGCAGAGGCAAGATCTGCTCTCAGATAGCCCACACTCAACCAGCGCACAAAGGACACAGATTCAGAGAAGTTCGGTGTCATATATCATAAGGGGCTCAGAGATTTTAAATCCTTGAATACTGGGCTCCAGACCTCTGCTGCCCTTGCTTTTCCTTTTATAATATACCAAGTACCTAGATTAGGAACTGGGCGGGGGGGGGGGGCAGGGGAAGAAGGGGAGTTTGTGTAGGGAGAGGCCCCATTTCCCCAATGCGCTGGATGTCTACCCTTTGCCTCCCCTCTAAATCCACCTAGATTAGGAACTGGGGGCAGTGGAGGAAGGAGAGTTTATGAAGGGAGAGGCCCCACTTCCCCAATGCACTGGATGTCTTCCCTTTGTCCCCCTCTAAATCCACTCTCCACCCTCTCCACCCTGCTCCGTGTTCTGGAAGACTGACCTGCAAGGATCACACCAAAGAGCACTCTTGCTCTCCTGCTTCCAGCTGAGTTCAGTCAGCAGAGAACAGTGGGAAGGGCAAGGAAGCTATCTAATCCCTCCCTCCTGGGGAGAGCAAAGGGCACATCTCCTGTAGGGGCCCCCTACCCTCAAGGCTACTTTTCATCCTGGGAGTAATAATGGCACCCATCTGTGACTAGCCCCAGGTCCCTTCATTATCGGCTATCTCTGGTGGTTTCCCCTCCCTGCCTTAAAAAACAGTGGGTCAAGAGTCCTCAAATGACCCATGCGTGTGTCATCTATTTGTGTCCCTTTAGAACCTGACTTACACACTGCACTCAGAGTTCTCCCAGAGCAGGGAGAGACTACAGCTGGCAAGCTTTTTGTTCCATGGACCCAGAGGGACGGAATAGCCCATACGTGTTCCCCAGCAGACAGCTGTATTCAGTGCACAGACAGCTTCTGCACTTGCATTTCTTTGTCTGCGAGGGGGAATAGAGCCCCTGAGAGCTGCCTTCTTGACCTAGGCGATTTCTCCATTAGGAGGCCAGTCTTTCATACTCCTCTTTTTGAGGATCAAGCAATTGGCCCTTTGCCTCCTACAAACTTCCTTTTCAACAGATGTTTTTGTCACTCCTGTAACTGTTATGGTGACTATATATAGTCTTATCTCTATCCAAAATTGTGTAGATTGAATCAATGTTTCCCAAGTCTCCTCCAACGGTGGCCACAACAGCTATCTGATTCACCTCTGAATCTCTAGAGCCCTGAATGTCCAGAACATGGTACATGGTGGCTTCAAGGAATATTTTTTAATGAATTGAGAGACTTCAGTGTGTTTTGATGAATAAGCAATGGGGGAAGGTCCCTGTGGTTTTAAGAGTCCATTTTTTTAGGCTATTGAATTAGTCGTGTAATTTCTAAACCCTGGGAAAATGCAGTGAATAAACATTTAGTGGACCCATGAAAAGGTGTACAAGCATTTCCCGAAGTTTTCATCCATACTAAGCAAACCAATGCTGTTCTAAGCACCAGCTGTACTTCTGAACAAGGAAACACAATCCAGGAAACGGGATAACAATTGAAAAAGGGTCTGACTTCTGGATCTTAGTCTGTCACCCCAACATAAACAGATGCTTGGCTGAGCTCTCACTCAAGTCCACTTAAGAACAAGGGTTGAAATGTTCTAAACTCAGACTGGGGTGATGTACAATTCTGTAAATAAGCCAAGAACAACAGGATGGTACCCTTTCCATGGATGAATTTTATGGTATATGAATTATATTTCAATAAAGATTTTTTTTTAAAAAAAGAAAAAAAGGAACGAAATCAACCTAAATATTGAACTCTTCTTCAGTGTGGCACAGCCATTATTAACAAGGGGAGGCGAATCACTCTAAGACTAGATACTGAAATCAGAAGAATATAGGTAATTTCTTATCAAAAGGGTAAATATGGGGGTGCTTGGGTGGCTCAGTCATTTAAGCTTCTACCTTTGGCTCAGGTCATGGTCCCAGGGTCCTGGGATCAAGCCCTGCATCAGGATCCCTGCTCGCTGGGGAGTCTGCTTCTCCCTCTGCCCCTCCCTACCCCGCTCGTGCTCTCTTTCTCTCTCAAATAAATAAATACAATCTTTTTTAAAAAGAGGTAAATATGTTAAAGACACCAAGCAAGAGGCATGGTGAGTGGCTACAGTCCACACCTTTAATTTTCAGAAGTGAGTCAAGCAAGATGCTCAAGGTCACACAGCTAGCTAGCAGCAGAGCTGGTCTAAACCCAGAGCCCCTTGGCTGCCAGGACACGGCCCTTCCTTCTGCACCAGCCATCATGCTGCACTCGTGAAACTTGGAAAAAATTTATTTCTGAACTCAGAAAGGGAGGATAAATAAATTCCAGAAACTATAGATCATTAAATATGACATCAATCTGTATCTAATCCTAGAATGGATTTTAAAATATGTGGTATGTGAGCCTTTAGAAAAGCAAGGATTGTTATATGAAGTCAGCATGGATTATTAAGAGTGAGACACCCAAAACTGTTCTATCTGCTTTATAAAAATGATTCCAGCAGATTGGGGGAACGACATAAATGTACTGTTTCTTGATGTAACTGAAACATTTGACAAATTCTTTCATACTTTTGGCAAACGAGATGCAAATGTGACCTGGATAATAGTGAACTTTGGAATATGCACTCAGGCATTGTAGCTGTCCATGTGAAAACTGCACACCAGCGTTAATCAAAATATTAATATAGCCTTGAGCTGCATTGATAGCAATAGGATCACCATATTTTGTGCTGTCTGATCACATCTGGGATTTTTTTAAAGATTTTATTTATTTATGAATTTCATTTATTCATTTGACAGGAAGCACATTGTGGGACTCAATCCCAGGACCCCAGGATCATGACCTGAGCCAAAGGCAGACGCTTAACCAGCTGAGCCACCCAGGTGCCCCACACATCTGGGATTTAAAACAGACAATGACAAAACAAAATATCTTTGCAAGAAGGTAGCACGAGGGTGATGTGGTTGTCTCTGAAAAACACTCCATGGCTCATAATGAAGATTAGTTCGAACTAATGCCTTTTATACACAGGAGAAGAGACTTGGGGAATTATGGTAATTGTCTTCAAATACTTAAGTTGCTGTATGAAGATGGATCATACTTACCCCATGAGACTTCTGAAAGAGACATAGGTAGGGAGTGGAGTGACGGAGGACTGGGTGGAATGGGGGAAATCAAAGCGACATTAAGTGAATAACTGAACTCAGTTTATGATCCTGGCCTCAAGCCTAAATACTCAAAAACATAACCCTAGATCAAGAGAGGTAGCTGAAAGCTAATTATTTGCATGACATGGTCTTGGATCCATACAGAATTACTTTCACAGATACTAGTTTCTATTATGTTCTCAAGTTACACAAGGGATAATCCATAAAAATAAACCATAAGCATTGATTGGAAAAATATGATTGAAAATGTCCCACATATAGCTTCTTGTTCCCTATGTTAAGAACACCAAGAATAATTTCCTTTTGACCTAAGTTCCAGGAGAAACTCTGCTTCCTCTAGACAACTGAAGACCTCATTATCTTTCCTCTAGAACCTGTCTTCCCCCATCGCCTGTCTCACTGTAATGTAGCAACACACACTGCTCACTGGCCATGCCCTCCAGACTGTCCCTGCTCCTCTGTCACTGGGTCCTGCTGGTTCGACTGCTCTAACACACTTACACAGCTCCCCCCAGGGCTACTGCCTTGGTTTCAGCAAAGCAAATGATTCTAAGATAGGCAGGAGTCATCTCTCCACCAAAATCTTCTCACAATTACCCCAAAATTTCTCCTCAGTGAACACTACACTGGCCACCCTAGTCCAGAACCTCAGCCTCTTCCCCACCTGCAGCTCTCCTGGTAGCCCTCACCTCCTCTACTTGTCCTCTTCCTTTTCCATATAAATTACCATCTTCCAGAACACTAATTTATTTATTTATTTATTTACTTACTTATTTATTTATAATTTTGATTATCAACTTTTTAGGTCTCATTTTAAAAGCCACTTAGCATTCTCATTTTATTTGTTTATTTTTCTTTCAAGGTTTTATTTAAATTCCAGTTAGTTAAATAAGTAACTAATGAATCGTTGAACACTACATCAAAAACTAATAATGTACTATATGCTGACTAACTGAACATAATAGTAAAAAACAAAAACAAAATATAGTGTAGTATTAGTTTCAGGAATAGAATTTAGTGATTCATCACTTACATATAACACCCAGTGCTCATCACATCGCATCCTTCATTCCTATCACCCATTTAACCCATTCCCCATCTCCCCTCCAGCAACCCTCATTTCATTCTCTGCAGTTAAGAGTCTCTTGACTGGTTTGCCTCCCTCTCTGTTTTTTTGTTGTTGTTGTTGTTGTTTTTTAAAGATCACTAGTAAGGAGAGAGGCAGGCAGAGAGAGAGGAAGGGAAGCAGGCTCCCTGCTGATCAGAGAGCCCCCGTGTGGGGCTCGATCCCAGGACCCTGGGATCACGACCCGAGCCAAAGGCAGAGGCTTTAACCCACTGAGCCACACAGGTGCCCCTCCCTCTCTGTTTTTATCTTATTTTATTTTTCCTTCCTTTCCCCTATGTTCATTTGTTTTGTTTCTTAAATTTCACATGAGTGAAATCATATGGTATTTGTCTTTCTCTGACTGACTTATTTCACTTAGCATAATACCCTCTAATTCAATCCATGTCAATGTAAATAGTAAATTTCATTCTATTTGGTGGCTGAGTAATATTCCATAGTATATATGAACCACATCTTTATCCATTCATCTGCTGATGGTCATCTTGTCTCCTTTCACAGTTTGGCTATTGTGGATATTGCTGCTATAAACATTGGGGTACAAGTGTCCCTTCTTTTCGCTACATCTATATCTTTGGGGTAAATACCCAGTAGTGCGATTGCTGGGTCATAGGATAGCTCTATTTTTAACTTTTCGAGGAACCTCCATGCTGTTTTCCAGAGCGGTTGCACCAGCTTGCATTCCCACCAGCAGTGTAGGAGGGCTCCCCTTTCTCCCCATGCTCACCAACATCTGCCATTTCCTGAATTGTTAATTTTAGCCATTCTGACTGGTGTGAGGTGGTATCTCACTGTGGTTTTGATTTGTATTTCCCTGATGATGAGTGGTGCTGAGCATTTTTCCATGTGTCTGTTGGCCATTTTTATGTTTTCTTTGGAGAAATGTCTGTTCATGCCTTCTACCCATTTCTTAACTGGATTATTTATTTTGGGGGGTGTTGAGTTTGATAAGTTCTTTATAGATTTTGAATACGAACCCTTTATCTGCTATGTCAATTACAAATATCTTCTCCCATCCTGTCGGTTGTCTTTTAATTTTGTTGATTGTTTCCTTTGTTGTGCAAAAGCTTTTTATCCTGATGAAGTCCTGGGAGTCCATTTTTGCTTTTGTTTCCCTGGCTTGCAGAGACAAGTCTCCTAAGAAGTTGTTATGGCCAAGGTCAAAGAGGTTGCTGCCTGTGTTCTCCTCTAGCATTCTGGTTTTATTATGAACTATTTCAGTCATACAGAAAATGCAGAACATATCATAATAACCATATGCGTAACCACAACTCAGTTTTGTTAAATCTGAACATTTTGTTACTTTTACTTCACATATATAATAAAAAAATTTTTGAAAGATTAGAGGGGCACCTGGCTGTCTCAGTTGGCAGAGCTTGAAACTCTTGATCTCGAGTTGGTTAAGTTTGAGCCCCATGTTGGGTGTAGAGATTACTTACATATAAAATTTTTTTAAAAGATTATTTATTTATTTATTTATTTGACAGACAGAGATCACAAGTAGGCAGAGAGGCAGGCAGAGAGAGAGAGAGAGGAGGAAACAGACTCCCCGCCGAGCAGAGAGCCTGATGTGGGGCTCGATCCCAGGACCTTGAGATCATGACCTGAACCGAAGGCAGAGGCTTTAACCCACTGAGCCACCCAGGTGCCCCCTTACATATAAAATCTTAAAAACAAAACAGAACAAAATCTAAGCATATGATGCTTCCTGCATAGTCCTTGCTGGGTCCACTCTTCTCCCTCCCTTTCTTCCAGAAATAACCACCTGAAAATGATCAGGCCCCTTCCTTTGCATACTTTGAGTTTACTGGCTATGACGTACCCAGAAATATTACACATATTTAATATTATAAAATTGATATTGTACCGTACATGTTATCTTGAAGCTTACTTTGTATACAGTTGGTTTGTTTTAAAGATTTTATTTATTTGTCACAGAGAGATATCACAAGTAGGCAGAGAGGCAGTCAGAGAGAGAGGGGGAAGCAGGCTCCCCGCCAAGCAGAGAGCCCGATGCAGGGCTCGACCCCAGGACCATGAGATCATGAGCCAAAGGCAGAGGCTTAACCCACTGAGCCACCCAGGTGCCCCTGTACAGTTGTTTTTAATATTCATTCATATTCATCACATTCATAAAATGAATATTTTAATATTCATTCATATTCATATGAATGAATATGAATATTCATTCATATTCATATAAAAACATAAAATCATGTTTTTAATATTCATTCTAATTCATCACATTTCCATTTCTTCCTGTCTAAAGGTAAGCTTCAAGAGCTCAGCAATCTTTTTCTAATTTTTTTCAATGCTATATCCCAAGCACCTAGAACAGTGCCTGGCACAAAGTACACACCCAAATAATATTTGTGGGGTGAATGAATGAACAGTGCAAGTAGCATATTAGGAAAAACAGCGAGCCTCTTTTGCCTGGCTAAAGAGGTGGGATATGAATACACACACACACAAAAGAGGTAGGATATGGTAAGAAAAGTACTTACATGAGAAGATTCTCCTCTAGCCACAAATAAATCGCAATATTAGTTAAATATACAAAATCCAGAAAAAAAAATTCAAAGAAACAAGCATGCTATGAAGAAGGAGGAAGAGGAAGGAGAAGAAAAAGAAATCAAGGGAATTTCATATGTTAGAAATAAAGAGGGAACTCAGAGCTGGAGAATTAAAGAGCTCCAATGTTGCTATAGTCCTCAGGGTATCAGACAGGTATAGTGGCTCTAGTCCCTGAGATTCAAGGCTTTAATGCCTAAGAAGAAACAGAAAACATGGTCTGGGCCCACCCACCTATGAGGGTGGGGGTGGGGTTGAACAGAAATCCCTGCATAAAACTAGAGCCTCAAAGGGCTGCCTAACTGTATAGGACAAACTAATACCATCCCCATTCCACAAGCCTAGGGAAGTGAAAAGGAAATATTCTGCCCATCCAAGACAGTACTTTGGCAGAAAAGAATCATTCTCAAGAGAAGAAACCCAAATTTTGTGCTTCATGAATAGATGTGGTCCAAACTTCTAATTGTCCCCATTGTGCAAGACCCTAAGCAAAGAGGTTAATCTAAAATCTGGTCCTAGGCTGATAGATTCCTCAAGACGCTGGAAGAGGCTGACACACAACCATCCTGAAGGAAGTATCTACAGCCTAGCAGATATGGGATTCCCAGAGGAAACCTTTCCTGCCGCCATCAAGTCACTCTGCAAAATTACAAACTGGAGGCTGAAACAAAGTGCTAAGACACAAGATCATAACACCATGATAAAGCAGATGAGTCTGGAGAAGAACCAACTAGAACGCTTCAAAATGAAAGTGTTCAGTCATCTAAATGGTAATTTGAGAGAGGTGGAAAGAAGTGGTAAGAGACCAGTCATCTGAAACCAGATAACAGATTTTGTATAATATCCAAGGCCGTCTGGACATTCTCCAGCAGTTGCCAAGTAGCCCTCAGAGGGGTACAAGCAAGGTGCTGACATGGTTACATGTATAGTTTAGAAAGAAAACACTCAGAACCTTGCAGTAGGCCAGAGAATTAAAACCAGAAAGACCAAGTAAAAAGCTGTATCAGATAGGTATCATTCAATCGCAAATGACAGGAACGTCAATTCAAGCTGCACTTAGAAATAATAATATATCATTGGCTCCCTTAAATGAGAAATTTCAGGTCTGTTCTGCTTTGTGAACCGAAAGGCTTGATCAACTGTTCTGTGATGCTGTCAGAAAGATGTCTGCTGTACATGATCCTGCAGGGTGACCATCTTCCTTGTCCTGCCTGCGAGCTGTGGCTCCTCTGAACAAGGCCTTCCTAACTGCCGTGTTCCCCACCCGTGGACCGTCACCATATCGTGTCCCCTTAACCTGTGTGTGACCTGGTGTCACTGCGTGGTTATCCATCAAGCTCACTTGATTTGTGACCTGCACTGGGTTCATGTAGAGCCATCTAAGGTCACAAGAGTTCCAGAGCTGCTCTCTTGCTATCATTCTTTCATGTGGATATGTAAAATACCTTCTTTGTTCTTCTGCTAAGGCACCACAAAATGTCCATGTTTACAGTTGATCTGGATGTTCTGAAGTTCTCCTCTCCTGTCTTCAGTGACCTGGTGCTATCCTGGCTCATTTCCAGCCTCTCCAATCTTCTCTTATTCCTCCCTGGGCTGCTACTCCAAGCTGTACTTGACTCTCTTCTCTCCACGATTCCTCTCCATGATGCCCAAATCCAATAGCATGTCTGGGTGATGAACCCCAGATCTGTATTTCTGATCTCCCCCTGAACCTCAGGCCCACAGTCCTATTGGCCCACATTTCAAATTCATCAAGTCCCAAAGGTGACACATCACAGGTATTCATTTCATAAACCATCTCTTCTTCCTCTTAAAAGT
The DNA here is from genome assembly GCA_004024625.1 of Mellivora capensis. NCBI lineage: Eukaryota > Metazoa > Chordata > Mammalia > Carnivora > Mustelidae > Mellivora > Mellivora capensis. Next base: position 24,481 of record PISX010021357.1, read on the forward strand.
GTCTGCGATCTCCCTTTGTGTTTATGCACGGAAACATCATTCCCAGGCCATCTGGGATCCAAGTCTAGGAGCCACCTCTGACTCCTCCTTCCCCTTAAGTTCCACATTCAAACTGTCACCAAGGCCTGACCAGCCCTAGGATGTGACCTGCCTTTGCCCAGCTTTATTGCAGCTGTGAACTGGCTTTTGCCCAGCCCAGAACAGGGAGGGGGAGGTGGTTCAGACAGAGATCTGACCTGAAGAGTGATTCAGAAGGAAAGACTAACTGGTCTTTGGGAACCTAAATAGGGACCAAGGAACCAGTAGCCTAACGAGACTGGACAAAGGCACTCAACCGGACTGAAGATATGCACATATCTGTAAAATAGATTCTTTGCTGGAGGGAGACCTGAAAGCTCAGAGTCAAGGAAAGTACTTGTGCCTATAAAACTGTGGAATTTGTGAGCAGAGGCTGGGACCTCTAACCAGTGGCTAGGACAGACAGCAACTCCAAGTGGCTTGTGGTTTTCCAGGGAGAGGGGTCAGGACCTCAGAAAGTCAAGATGAACCTCGGTGAGAGAGAACAGAAGGGCTTTCCATATCTGCCGGCCTCCTGAGCAAGGCGCTAAATCCTCACAGAGCTGGGCAGTCATATGGAACAGCTGGCAGACCACTGCTGTGGGTTTCTCAAACAGGTTAATGAAAGTCCGTGAAGAGAATCCCAGAAGCACTAGGAGAAGGAGTGGGGTGTATGTAAGGCTGCCCGTCCTGGGTTCTGACAGGACAGGATGTGCTCACAGCTTTTCTTCCCCACAGAATTGTCAGTCCTGAGCTGTCTCCTTATCTGTGAGGCCTACGGCTTCCCAGACTAGCAGCCTCTTTACTTCTTCAACTCCTAGGTCCTTGTTTTCATGGGGCAGCCGCCATGCCAGCTGAAAGACTCTCCATTTCCTCGTGCACTTGAGCATGGGAAATATGGTAAGAGGGAAAACACGGCTGACACCGGGTTGGGGCCGGGCCCTCCGTGGCTGTGCGCTCAGCAGTGACAGGACCAGCTGGAGAAACACACGCTAAGTGGGAAATCTTGGGCCAGCGATGCCAGGCCCTGCGCTCTAGGGTAAGACCTCTCTGAGAATAGAAAAGGAAAGCAACCTAAATTCTGCTGACTTGTGCACATTCTCAGTCAAGAGAGGGAAAAAAGAAAGAGAAAAGTAACATGTGTCAATTTAAAAATAACTGCTATTGAAGAAAACAGACCATCTTTTCTGAATGTCCAAGAAAATTTTTCAAACTTACTGAATGTATACAGATTAAATCACTGACTAGTGAATAACTTTTTGTCTTCTGCTTACTCAACCCTTGATAACCAAAAACAAAGTTTCTAAAGAGACTTTTAATCTACATTAGGAATGCAGCATTTTGCACAGTCCGTGATAATCGGAAGTTATTCATTACATGCTTCTTGGAAGGGAGGAGGGGTGAGGGAAGGCAGGAAGGGTGCGTCATCACCATGATGCGTAGATTCACGGCTGTCGCTCAGGAGTCTGATAAAGATGCATGGACTTGGGGCACCTGGGTGTCTCAGTGGGTTAAAGCCTCTGCCTTCGGCTCAGGTCATGATCCCAGGGTTCTGGGATCGAGCCCCGCATCGGGCTCTCTGCTCAGCAGGGAGCCTGCTTCCCTCCCTCTCTCTCTCTGCCCGCCTCTCTGCCTACTTGTAATCTCTGTCTGTCAAATAAATAAATAAATAAAAATCTTTACCAAAAAAAGATGCATGGGCTTGAAAGTCAGACAGACCTGAGTTCAAGGCCCACTCTGGCCAATCGCTGGCCATGTGAGCCCCACCCTCTTCATCTGGAGCATATTCCTATCCTAAAGGCAGAAAAGGACAAGGTCATGAGCATGAGCTCTGATGTCAGACACCTCGGGTTAGGTTAGAATAGTAGTTCTATCACTGACTAGCTATGGACTGGGGCGAGTTAATCCTCCTGTCTGTGCCTTAGTCTCCTCAGTGACAAACTGGGGACAGATCAGACTCCCATGCTTGTGAGGTTTTGAAATAATTAAATAAAATAGTGTGCATAAAGCACATAAAATAGATCTGACACTAGGTTATTCAATAAACATTAGCATTATTATCATATCCTTAAGAAGGTAAGCTTTTGGAGAGCAGGGTCTTTGTGGATTTTGCTTATAACTGTGTTCTCAGTGGAAGCAAACACATAGTTTGTGCCCATTACCCTTTTGTTGAGTAAAGAACATCACATCCTCACAGGGTTGTTATGGGAGGTTATGATGTCTGACCCTGTAAAATGCCTGACACTGAGTAGCCACTCAATAAAAATTGGTTACGTTCTCCTTTCCCTGATCTCGCACAGCAATCCATACGTCTCCATCTCTATTTTCTAAAAGTTCTCTTTCCTTTGGGAAAAACCATAGATTTTTTTTTCCTTAGGTACACGAGTAGGTGGTATTTTCGCTGGTGTACACTGGGCAGGGTTCTCTTTAAACTGAGGGAAACTAGTTCTGTGGTTTTTCACTGGCTAGAGGGATTATCCATTCCAGGACTCATAGGTGAAGCACTTCTCTGCTGGAGTTTCCACCAGAGCTTCCCAGGGAAAGAGCACTGGCCACGTGGGGCTCTGGACAGCATGGGAAGGGAAGGGGCACCATGCTGATTTCATCACCAGGTTGTCGAGCATGCATGAATATGAGACAGGCATTTCAGCTGGCTGCTTCATCAGAGATCCAAACATGATGTCTCCTTGGCTTTGTGAAGATCATAGACATTACATTCTCCTCCACAGAGGCCAAACCAAACAAAACTAAACAAAAGTCCTTTCACTCAACAATTCCCTTCCACAAATGCAAACAAAACAAAACAGAAACCACTTCCTCTCTGTCTTCTTCAGTCTGGGCTGCTCTAACAAAATGTCATAGATTGGGTGGCTTCAACAACAAACATTTATCACTCACAATTCTAGAGGCTGGTAAGTCCAAGACCAAGGTGCTGGCAGATTCGGAGTCTCATGAAAGTCTACTTCCTGACATGTAGGCAGTGCCTTCTTTCTGTGTTCCTTACAAAGCAGAGAGAGAGCAAGAAAGGTCTCATCTCTTCTTCTTATAAGGACACTAATCCTACCATGGGGACTCCATCCTCACAACCTCATCTAAACCTAATTACCCTCTGAAGGTCCCATCTCCAAATACCATCACATTGGGGGACAAGTCTTCAACATATGAATTTTGGGGAAACACATTCTGTCTCTAACACTGTCACCCCCATTCTGAATCATCAACAGAAGTCGTCTTTTACTCCAAGAGTATTAGAATATCAACATCTTAGAATGGAAGAAACTCAACTCCCAGAGGATGCAGGGTATGTTGAAGGTGTTGGAATAAGGTCAGGATGACTCTGACTGGGGGATCATGAGTATCTGAATCCTGCCATTGACAAGCTGTCTCTCCTGTGAGATCCCAAAAGGAAATCAACCCAGCGCTGGCCCTGTCAGGTAGGACAGGTGGATGCAAACCTAGGGACTGGTCTTTTAGAAACAAGAATGAGAAAGGATTCGAGGAAGACATAGCATTAGAGAAATTAGAGAGCTTCTCTCAGGAAGAGCTATCCCAGAATTCTTTCCCTCCAGCTTCATAGAAGTAATAGAAGGGCTCTTCCCACCACATCTAGCCTTGAACACCCACCAGTAATAGCCAAGAAATGTCCCTGCCTTTGAGCACCACTTATCCTTGGTGATGGAGAGGAATGAAATGCTGTGTTGTAACTCTGAAGAGGACTGAGAAAGAGGCCATGGTTTAGAAATCCTCTGGGCATGCCTGAGCTCAGTATGATAAAGAACAAAGAATTTAGAGTCAGAGAGACCTGGATGCATTCCTGCCTCTTCCACTTACTAATTGTATGCCCTTGTAAAAATCACTTCACTTCTTTAAGCCTGAGGTTCTTCATCTAAAAATAAAAATAATAATAATAATAATAATAATAATTCCTACCACATAGAGTTATGAAAATTAAATGAGATAACATTTATAAAACTCTTGGCAGAGCGTCTGGAGCAGGGTAAAGTGCTAAATAAAGGGCAGCTATTGTTGTCATTATACAAAATTCAGGGGTCACTTCTGCAGCATCCCTGACAAATTAATATCTAATTTCTGTTGGAATATCTCTGGAGACAATGTGCTCATTACCTCACAAGAGAACCTATTATATTACTGGGTAGCTGTAGAAAATTGTTTTCCTTTATTTGAGATGGGTACCTTGTGCTCCTGCCTTTTCCCTCGAGCAATATAAAATAAGTACACTGTCTCTTCCACATAACCGTTCCTTACATATTTGAAGGCAGCTGCCACGTTTCCCTAAATTTTCTCCAGTATCAATACCCCTAGTATTCTTAGTTATTTTATATGAATTAGTTTCTGGGTTTTTCACCAGCCTGAATGTTGTCCATCGTCCTAAAGTGATAACATAAAACTCTAATCATTGGTTTCCATTTTGTGTCACAGAAAGGCCTCTCACTCACAATGGATAGTCCACCACAAACATTGACCATTCATGGGAAGAAAAGCATGCTATTCAGGGTAAGGTGAATTATTGATAAAATTAGCCTTGTTAATTCACCCATCCAACAAATGTTCACTGAGCATCTACTATAGTGTCAAGCATCTGTTTAGATACTTGAGATATAGAGATCAACAAGAAAAGACATTGGCTTGGCCCCAGGGATCCCACAGTTGAACGTGAGAGACCAAGGACAAATACACAGGCCACTAGATTGACCCTAAGAACAAATGTGCTGAGCAGAGACTGAGCCCTTTGAAGGCTGGGCCCTACCTACTCACTCTCCATTCTCCATACCCCATACAATCTTATCATCATACTGCAATGACCTGAATGATTATGTCCCCCAAATTCACACACTGAAACCTAATCCCTGATGTGATGGCATTTGGAGATGGGGTCTTTGGGAGATAATTAGGTCATGAGACAGGGACCTCATGTGTAGGATTAGTATCCTCATAAGAGGGACCTCAGAGACTCCCTTGTCCAGTCCCCCATATGAGGACACAGCGAGAAGAGCCATCCATAAACCAGGAAGCAGGTTCTCACCGGACACCAAATTTGAAGGCACCTTGATCTCAGACTTCCCAGTCTCCAGAAATGTGAGAAAGAAATGTTTGTTTGTTTGTTTGTTTGTTTGTTTTAAACATCCAGTTTATTGTGTCTTGTTACAACAGCTGAAACAAAGACACATATCATGCATTTTCCCCCAGCTGCCAGAGTCATATTTTTAAAAATCTAAATCATATAATGTCATTTCCGTGCTTCAAAATTCCCAGTGGCTTAGATTTTCAAGGCATGTTATTAAGTGAAAAAGGTGCAGAATGATACACCTACAGCAACATATCATGTATGCAGTAACAAGCACTATATTTTCTATGGAGACAGACAGATAAATATAGATCAGATAATTTTGAAAAAAATTCCAGTGGCTTTCAAATGCATTTAGAAAAATGAAGCATCTTACTCTCACCCAGGAGGTCCCAAATATCTTTTTCCACCTCTCCAGGCTTTCTTGTAGCGTGCTCACGCACACGCGCGCTCGCTCTCGCTCTCTCTCTCTCTCTCTCTCTCATTAAGCTTCAATGACAGGAACTTGTATTTTCCTCCAACATGCAAAACTCACTCCTGATATAGAGCCTTTCTATCAGCTGTTCTTCTGTATGGAATTCTCTTCTCCCTGGTTTTCAGAGGATTACTCTTCTTACCATTCAGATCTCAGCATGTATGTCACCTCCTCCAGGAAGACTTCCCCACAAATCAAACTAAAGCAGCCACCATGTTATAATTATTTACCTGATTTTAAATTCTCTGTTTAGCACTTTTCTACATTTCTACATCTCAAATATCCAATGAATGCGAAAACTCTGTGAACACGGAATCCTTATCTGTCTTGTTTACCAGTGATCGGACCATTGCCTGGCACATAACTGATAGTCAACAAATTAGTGTTGAGTTGAATGATTTAAGAAATTGCTTTTGGTCCAATACCTACTAGAGAGCCTGGCACCCAGCAGGGGCTTCTGAGAGGAGGAGTGAATTGGGACGGAAAAGAGAGGAGCAGAAGTTGACCCAATTCCTGGAAGGCAGAGGCAGACTTCCCCTGCATCCCGGTTTGTTGTGTGTTGGATCTGCCGCCACTCAACTGTCACTCATTTCATTCTTACATGTGTGAAAGTGAAGCTATTATGCACCTTAAAGTCATCTAACCTGCTCTAGTGTCACATCCATACTGGTAGGAGCCAGGTAATCACAGAAGTAACCTCAAGGTTGCATCAGTAATAGGTCAAGCCCCTCTCCATGCCCCACCATGACCCAAAGATACTACAGGCTCTGCAGATGCCAGCGGCAGCCTAGCTACTGCCTCGTGTGGAGGTAGCACACTCTCCTAATACTCCTTACCCCCTGCGTGCAGTCTCCTTCCAGCTCTCCCACCGCCTCCAGCTGGGACCACCTCCACCCCACCCCCAGTTACCAGCATTTGCCCCACTGCCAGAATATCCTAAAACTCCAAACTTCGGGAAAAGGGAAACATTGTAATAAATTGTTATGAAATAATCCACCTTTCATGAATAATATAGGAAATCTTGGGGGCAAACATGAAAGACAAAAATTTAACTATTTAAAATTGAAACATCTATTCTCTATAATTGAACAATTCCTGATTTTTGGCATACTGAAAAAGTATTTTTTTAAACACTTTATTTATTTGACACAGAGATAGAGAGTACAAGTAGGCAGAGCAGCAGGTAGAGGGAGAGGGAGAAACAGGCTCCCCACTGTGCAGGGAGCATGATGCGGGGCTCAATCCCGGGATCCTGGGATCATGACCTGACCTGAAGGCAGACACTTAAACGAGTGAGCCTCCCAGGTGCCCCCTCTTAAAAGATGATAATTTTCTGACATTGCTCTAATAGCCCTTAAACATTAGAAATAAACTTACAAAGAGTACATATTTGTCATCTCTTACCTCTGCATTACAGAGGGACAAATATACATTTAAAAAAAAAGATCTCTTAATTGCATGTATGGTCCAGTAGCACCTTCTCTTTATTGACAGGAACCTTTTCACTTACAGATCGTTGCTGTTTCAGCATGTGTTTCCTTCTGGCTTAGCAGCAACTTCAAATGACCTCGCTGATCAGAACGGTGGGCTTCATTCTACTACATCAACAGACCAACCTACAAGTTTGCAAATGACCTCCCACACCCATCCTTACAGCTCACTTTGGTCCACAGTCCTCCCTTTCCCACATTCCAATCACTCTGCTCCTCATTCACTAGCACAAACACACCTGTTCCCTCTCCTTTCCAGGACTTTGGCTATGCAGCCCCTTTCTGAGGAGAACACCCATCCCTTCTTCCTTTGTCTTGCTAACCTCTACACATCCTTCATGTTTCAGCTTAGATGAACTCCTCCTGGGAGGCGTGTGCTCACCCTCCAGCTGTTACTCCCATAGTACCATTCCTCTCTCGGGCCAAACCTCTTTACACAGTTATTTAATGTCTGTCCTCATGTTTAGACTATTAGTACCACGAGGGCAGGAACAACACACGTCTACATACCACTGTCTTCCTGGCACATAACGGACACTCAGCAAATAAATGGCCAACAAATGAGGATCTCAAGACATAATGGTTGACTGAATGGTCTGGAGCATTTTGCTATATGGCAGAACTTTCTGAGGCCCATTTACAGCAGGAACCAGTACTTTTGTTTTATTCCATCTCAAGTCAAACTTCATTTATACTAATGTGAGTAACTACTTTCCCACGAAAAGCTGCCGCCTTTAGAGACAGTCCAGAATAATAAGTCAAAGTACGGACCTATCCACGCACAGCAGACTGGAAGCCGGGACATCCGTTTTCATAAGTTGTGAGATCCTAGAAGATTCCTCCCACATTGGAGCAGTTTGAGGGGAGGGGGGAAAATGGTGCAGTCAAAGAAAGAGGTTTATTGATAAAGAAAGCCCTGATCATGCTTATAAACTGGCCTTTCCACTCCTTGACCACAGATGCGTCTTCGGGCAGGCAGAAGACTGGTGGACTTGAGCACGTGAGTTTACATCTGGGCTCAGGCTAGCTCTTCTGTTTCCAGTCACGTGACTGGTTCTTCTGGTGGGAGCCAGTTCCATTTCCTCATCAGTGAGTGGGTCAGAGCCATCCTGGTGGTGCCTCTCTCTATTATTGAGGCCAGAAAGCCAAAAACTGCATGTCCCCAGCTCCCTTTCAGCAAGGATTTCTATTGTAATTTACATTCTGCCAATCAGAGGCATCTGGTTGGATGGTCGGGTCTGTGTGGTTTTCTGGGACTCATTGCTGAAGGACTAGCTTAGAGCCCGCTTCTCTAACACTCTCCATGATTTCCCAAGCACCAGATTCCCTCTTTTAAATCTCTTCTTTCTTAGAATAGTGAGGGTGGCTTATGTTACCTGCAACAAAACCTTAACTGATACCCCAACTATGCAACTTTTTGTGAAAACTGTATGGAAGATAATGTGACTGACACTCATGGCATGGGACCTCACAAGTAATAAGCATTTAGCAAATGGTACCAATATTTTTCCAGTGAACATCTCCTCGACATTTTTTCTCCAGAACACTTTAGCTTTGGTGAGAAAGAAACCTGGTTTTTTCTCTGATCCAACAGGCATGAAAGGTTATAAAGAGATGGAGTCCTTCTGAGGAAAGAAGGTCATCAAGGGTACTTGTTTTAAACGGTTTTGATCTGCCCTCAGATACTGAGCATGAGAATTTTCAAATTATAATAGTGTTGTGTGTGAGAAAATTATTGCAGTAAGAATGGCAGCTCCATTGACAGGGAGAAACCTCTGACCAGTTTCTAAGGCTCCAGATGGAGAAGATGCTTCACTATGTTCCCCGGCATCGTCTAGGAACATAGTCAGTGAGCGAACATTTTCAGTGCAGCCAATCTGGCCCCAGGCACAGGAGTGAATATGAGACGAGTGCCCTCAGCCTGGGTAGCTGCCTGTCAGGGCACCTGCTTCTTCAGCCCTTCCAAAGCAATCATGGGCTCTGCCTGTGGACTCCTTGGCCTGTACCTTGGCTCACAGATGGTACCCCTCTCACAGATGGTACCCCTCTCACGGATGGCACCCCTCTCACAGATGGTCCCCTCTCACGGATGGCACCCCTCTCACAGATGGTCCCCTCTCACGGATGGTCCCCCTCTCACGGATGGTCCCCCTCTCACGGATGGTCCCCCTCTCACGGATGGTCCCCTCTCACGGATGGTACCCCTCTCACGGATGGTACCCCTCTCACGGATGGTACCGTCTCACGGATGG
>PISX010021358.1:0-33835 GCA_004024625.1 Mellivora capensis
GATTCACTTCTCCGCCAGTCCTACCTTCCAGAAAGTGGTCGATTTCCCGTTTCCAGAATTGCTGTTCTTCCTCTCTTCGATCTCCCGTTGGATTTGTAGGTGTTCGCAGTGGTTTGATAAGCTATCTAGCTGATCTCCTGCTACCTGATGTCGTCTCAGCTGCTACTTCTCCGCCATCTTGCCTTCCCTCGCCGGCTCCGTGTTTTCTATCTGGCCTGACTCGTCCTTGTATTCTGGGCTCTGTTATCAGGAACTAGCTGACTACATTTTACTGGTTTCTCGGACTTGTTTCTAAGTAATTTTCTTTTTGGGGGGCAGGGTCAATTTAAGTTTACTGCACAGACAACAAAATGGCTATTTACCCAAAATGAAGTCGCTCTGGCTAAATAGGTCCTTACAGTGCCCTCTCCCTTTAGATGACACGTTTGCACCTGGTGATCAGGTTTTGGTCTTCTGCGAAATGGCTCACTTACTCCGACATAGCTGGCTCTTTCTTTTTCCTCACCTTTCTTTCCACAGGAACTCAGAAAAAAAAAAAAGCACAGATTTTAGACTGTGTGGTAACTGAGGCCTTTACCTCCATGTTTTTAGAAAGTTCTCAGAATGAAGAGCCTGTTTCTTACTGTACAATTCAGGGGCTGATCAGGAGAGAGAAACTATGTACAAATTTGAACAGGGAAAGCATAACATAAAGAATTATGGGGGCGCCTGGGTGGCTCAGTCGTTAAGCCTCTGCCTTCAGCTCAGGTCAGTGATCCCCGGGTCCTGGGATGGAGCCCCGCATCGGGCTCCCTGCTCAGCAGGAAGCCTGCATCTCCCTCTCCCTCTGCCCCTGCTTGTGTGTCCTCTCTCCCTGTGTCTCTCTCTGTCAATAAATAAATAAAATCTTAAAAAAGAAAGAATCGTTAGCTCTGGTGAGGCAGAAGTGACAAGAGATTAGCTAGTAGAAGTAAAGAGAAATCTAAAGAATAAAGGAACCACAGATAAAAGGAACAGCCAGTGCCTCTAGGGCTGCAATGGGCCACCCACCAAAGAGCCTCCCCTGCTTCCTAGGGAAGAATCCAGACCTTGTTGAGGGGCCCAGCCATGGCCCAGAGCACAGAAGAACAGTTACTGAGGTGCCATGCTGGTGGAACTTGCTGGAAAGCCGCCCCACCGGCGTTCCAGAGAAAGCTGATGATGGGGAACTAATTACTGGAAGTAGTCCCCCCACACATCATCTGCGAGGGGCACCGGGGGAACTGCTGTGTGCTGAGTGCTGCTGGGTGGGCTACAATACATGGCAGGAGCCTGGAGCTGGAGAAGCTACCAGTGTTGCAGAAGCCGGGTGCTCGGGAAGCCGTCTGAGCTGCAGGAACTGGGTGCTAGAAAAGCCACCCACACTGCAAGCCCTGGGTGCCTGGGAAGCTGCGTGTGCATCAGGAGCCCCATGTTGGCAAAGCCACCTGCACCGCGGGAGCCTGGTGCCAGACAAGCTGCCCTTGCTGGAGGAGCCCGCCGAGCGAGCCCACCAGAACCAGAAAGCAAAATCCCCTCCTCCAGCAATGTTTCTCCATCACCCTGGACTGAAAAGGCTCAACACTGCGACAGATATTTAAAGAGACTCAGATCCGTCTTTGTAGAGCAGGCAAAGAGGCATGAATTTAGAGTTGAGAGGCAATAAGTTGGTACCCAGCACCTTTATTCTTCCGTTTTTCTGAAGCAAACATGGGAACTATTTGGCAAACTTAAATTCATTGAATTTGGGAAGATGGGCAGAGGAGGATCTCTTGCTGTCTTTCGGAAGGAGGTTTTAAGTGTCGGCTCAGGGGAATTCCAAGGACATAGATTGTTTGGAAAGGGACGACAGCTGCATGAAATGTTAACAATTTCAGTCTTTGTGTTCTGAAAGAAAACCATGCCAAATTCAGTATCGGTATGAGTGGTACCATGTCTGATTTGTAAATTCATAGCAGATATAACCTCCGGAGAAGTGTCCTAAAATCAGAGCTAACATTTGGAATGTGCGGAGGAGCAAAACCACAAGCTCAGTGTCAATGTATAGCTTCTTTTGTATAAGAAGTCTGAGATGAATGGATTCGTTCAGCAAGTCAACTCTGATCCCAGCGGGCCATTCGGGGACCACGTTCCAAGTCCCTGCTCTGACATCTCCTAGGGCATCGTTGTCAGCCGTGTGGTGAATGTTGGGTCATTGTTGAGTCCAGTGGGAAGGAGAGAGGGGAAGAGTGTTGCCCACTGTCTTAAGGCCCAGCCTGGCAGCTGCACATGTCATTTCTACTCATACTCCACTGGTGAGGACAAAGGAAGGCTGGTAAATGGGTTGCCCAGCTACCTTCTAGTACCATAAAAGAAGAGGCAAATGCAAATTGTTTTTTGGTGGATAGCTTGCAGTTTCTGCCGTAGGTGGCTTTCCCTGGCCTATTTTGACACTTGTTGAAAGCATCGATCCTTGGAACCAAGGAAAACTTGCAGCTGGCCGAGAGTTGGAGCACGGTATCTATTTACTATTTAGATGGCTGATATTGGCACCGTGTTTCCTATAGATGTAGAAAAATGGGTCTTTGAGGTACATAAATCTTGTGCTGGTGCTCGTATGGTTCAGAGGGAAAAGCGAGAGAAGGCAAAGAGATTAGAAGAGTTTAGACCTGATAAATAATGAAGACATATAATCTGAACTCTCTCTCCCCTGCCAGGATTCCCCTTAACAGACTTGGGTTTCTTCTTCTGGTTAGACTCACTGTTCAGACCTCCTCCATAGTGGATATGAATCCCCAGGATTCAAATCCCATATCTCTCATTTATTTAGCAATTTGATTTCAGCAAGATGCATAACCTCTGTGCTGCTGTTTTCTCATCTGTGAAACATGGTTGGTAATGATGGCCGCCATTTAAGGTTTAGTGAGGATTAAATGAGCTATTATGTGTGAAGCACTGGGAACGGTGCCTGGCGCATTATAAAGGGTATATAATTATTTTGTGTGTAGTAAGCACGTTAGAAGAATTTTATATGACCTCATTATTACTATTTTCATGATTGTCCTATGGACTCTTCCATTTCTGTGTTCACCTCGTCTGAACTACATGTACCCCTACCCTCTGCTAATTGTCCTTCGAGTCATTTTTACTTTTTTCTTTTTCTTTTTAGACGAGGATATTGGGGAAAAGCAACACCAGAGAATTGCTGGGAAAGTTTCATTGCACTGTGAGAAATTTGGTCAACCCATAGGAGAAGATCCATTATGTTCCATTTTAGAAGAATTGTGGCAAAACAACAGCCAGCTAGAGAGATATCGGGAGAGCCAGAATCACCCTTTAAGTCATGTGAAAGTATTGATTAAGGAGAGGGGCTATGAATGTAAGAATATTGAAAAAATAATCCATGTGAGTACCAAGCTTGTTCCTTCAATTAAAAGTCTCCGTAACTATGACCCATTTGGAAAGAGTCTGAAGCATACTTTAAACTTACACAATCATAATAAAAGCAATGCAACAAAGAAGCTTGATAAGATTTTTGGAAATGATAACAATTTTGCCCCTAGCTCATCGTCTACTGAGACTGTGAATACAGGGGCAAATTCCTGTGACATTAATCAATGTAAAAAACATCTTGGCAACAAACAAGTCCTCATCCACCATCAGACAATTCAGACTGGGGAGCAACTACCTGTATGTACTGAGTGTGTAAAGAGCTTCCCCCAAAAGCCCCCTCTCTCTGAGCATCAGAGAATTCATGCTGAGGAAAAATCCCATGAATGTCATAAAAGCCACAAAGCCCTCAGGCAGAAGCCACCAATTAACGTACCTCAAAGTGCTTATATAGGAGACAAACCCTATACATGTACTCAATGTGAGAAGGCCTTTACTCTCAAGTCGAACCTCATTACACATCAGAAAATTCATACTGGGCAGAAACCCTATAAATGCAGTGAATGCGGAAAAGCCTTTTTCCACAGATCCTATCTCTTCAGACACATGAGAATCCATACGGGAGAAAAACCGTACGAATGCCGTGAGTGTGGAAGAGGCTTCTCCCAGAATTCAGACCTTACCATACATCAGAAAACTCATACTGGAGAGAAACACTATGCGTGCGGCGAATGCGGGAAAGCCTTCACAAGAAAGTCAGCACTCAGAATGCATCAGAGAATCCACACAGGAGAGAAACCCTACGTATGCCCTGAATGCGGGAAGGCCTTCATCCAGAAATCCCACTTCAACACACATCAGAGAATCCATACCGGAGAGAAGCCTTACGAGTGCGGCGAGTGCGGAAAGTCGTTCACTAAGAAGTCACAGCTCCACGTGCATCAAAGAATTCACACAGGGGAGAAACCCTATATATGTACAGAATGTGGAAAGGTCTTCACTCACAGGACAAATCTCACTACACATCAGAAAACTCACACCGGAGAGAAACCCTATACGTGTGCCGAATGTGGCAAGGCTTTCAGCGACCAGTCAAATCTCATTAAACACCAGAAGACTCACACTGGAGAGAAACCCTATAAATGCAACGGCTGTGGAAAAGCCTTCATATGGAAGTCACGCCTCAAAATACATCAGAAATCTCATATTGGAGAGAGACACTATGAATGCAACGAATGCGGGAAAGCCTTCATCCAGAAATCAACACTAAGTGTGCATCAGAGAATCCACACAGGAGAGAAACCCTACGTATGCCCTGAATGCGGGAAGGCCTTCATCCAGAAATCCCACTTCATTGCACATCATAGAATCCATACCGGAGAGAAGCCTTACGAGTGCAGTGACTGTGGAAAGTGCTTTACTAAGAAGTCACAGCTTCGTGTGCATCAGAAGATTCACACAGGGGAGAAACCCAATATATGCGCCGAATGTGGAAAGGCCTTCACTGACAGGTCCAATCTGATAACACACCAGAAAATCCACACTAGAGAGAAACCCTATAAATGCAGTGACTGCGGGAAAACCTTCACTTGGAAGTCCCGCCTCACTATCCATCAGAAATCTCATACTGGAGAGAGACACTATGAATGCGGTAAATGCGGGAAAGCCTTCATCCAGAAAGCAACATTAAGTATGCATCAGATTATTCATACCGGAAAGAAACCCTATGCCTGTACAGAATGTCAGAAGGCCTTCACCGACAGATCGAATCTCATTAAGCACCAGAAAACTCACAGTGGAGAAAAAGCATAAAGCCACCGACTGAAAAAGCCTTCAGCTGGGACTCAGACCTGGGGATACATCAGAGGTCTCAGAGTAGGGAAGAGGGGTGCCGGATGCTGTGATCGGGGGTGCGGGGTTGGGGCCGGGGGAGTGGGCATGACGGCCCACAGCTTAAGTGAACAGAAGGCAAACAAAGCCAAGTGTCCTTCAGCCAATTGGAAATAGAAACACCGGCACCACCAGCTGACGTGCAATTATATGCAGAGGACAACACTTTGATAAGGCATTTGAGCAATAGTCCTTTTCGGTTGCATGATACATGTGGAGACCCTCAAGCTCCTGCAAACAGTAGAAAGACAGACTCCAGGAGATGACTTGTAATCTCTTATGTTTCACTTTTTGGATTGTATAAATTCAGCACTGATTCATACCCTTCATACCCTGGGATGCAGAAATGCTTAATACCGGCCACCTTGTTTTCAAATGCCTTGGGTGGGAAGAAGAGTTTTCATTGTCCAAACACCCTGGGAGCACCAAAGTCAAGGCAAAAACCTACTGGGGAAGACAGATCTGTGAAGAGAAGCCAGAAGTTTTTGTGATTGTTGGCATTTAAGACCCAGAAAAGATGGCCACGAGGCACTGTTCTTTCTCTACCCTTCTCCAGAGTATATTTTTAAAAAACGAAATGGAATTTTAATGACTTTATATGTTGACAAATTAGGCATAGCTGTAGCCGGTGTTACAGGAATATAGTTATTAAACCTTACAGACATCTAAAGGTGGCAGTTTATTCCCTCATTACTTCCATGCTTGGCCGCAGGTGATTCACATCCAAAAAAGGTATGCATACTTTCTGATCTGTACGCCAGAAGCTATCTTTCATGTAACCCACAGACCACAGACTTCTCATCCCCTTAGTAACTGACCCTAAAACAATGAAACTGAGCCACGACACACTGGACTTCTGGTCTCATCTACTGAAGCTTCTGCTTTCTTTAGGTTTCCTGTTTAAAAGGAGTGGTTGATTAATTGGGTTTCAAGACATAACATTTGATTTTGTTTTTCTTTCAATTTGGTAAGACACATTCATTTTCTACATGCACACGAAGAGCAGAATTGTGTTGATTGCTATGGGATAAAGTCATGTTGCACTGTATTTGTTTAGTCTAAGATATGATTATAGTTGAACAGCTAGAAGACTTCTCTAGAAAGAGCACTGCTTTTTCTTAAGCACTGATCTATAGACACTTTCTCATTTTCCCTTAAATGTTTTTTATGATACTCATAAGAAAAGGGGCTTTCTAGCATACACATTTACCTGATTTTTAAACCTTTTTATTAACGTATAATGCAGACAAAACATGCAGCTATCGTAAGCAAACAGCTCAATGAATTCTTACGAACTGAACACACTCAGATCAAGAAACACAACATGCCCAACACACCAGAAGCATTCCCTGTGCTCCCTTCCAGGCCTCGTCCCCTCAGCTCCCAAGATAAACACTATCTGACTTCTAACAGCATCGATTCGTTTTGTCTGTTTGGTATTTTATGTAAATTGAGTCAAACAATTAAATATATTTCATATTTTAATAATACACTCTTTAGTGTCTATGTTTCCTTCACATTGTAAATGTAAGGTTCATCCACTTTATTGAATACCCTTGTAGATCATTCATTCATTCTCATGGTCACGATATATTCCATTGTGTGAATTGTAGTATACCACAGTATGTTTATTCCACTGTTGGTGGACATTTGGGTTGTCTGCAGCCTCGGGCTATTGGAAATAGTGGTGCTATAAATATTTTAGTACCCATTTATTAATGAGCATATTTATGAATCTCTGTTAGGCATATTTCTAGGCTTTGAACTGCCAAATCGTACAGTATCCATATGCTCAGCTTTAGTTTATAAAACTAGTTTTCCAACGGGGCTATACTAATATACACTCTCACCAGCGCAGTAGATGAGTTCTAGTTGCTCCAGGTTCTTGCCAACACTTGGTATTTTCCATCTTTTTTTTACTTTGTCTTATATATTCTCCATAATGTAGTATCTAGTGATATCTCAGTGTGATTACAATTTTTATTTCTTCCAATTCCATCATAGCAGCTCCCCAAGACAGTTAACTGATATCTGAGATAACTGATATCTGAGACCCAGGCGTGGGCCTCACACGTCTCACAGTAAGCAAATACTAAGTTTAAATCTTCCCACACAAAAAAAGCCTAAAGCCAGATGGTTTAACTGTTTAATTGCATTAAACATTTATAGGAGAAATAATATCGAAGCTCTATAAAATCTTTCAAAAAATAGAGGAAGAAGGAACACTCCCCAAGTCTGTGAGGCCAGTATTACCCTGATACTTAAGCTATACCAACACATAACAACAACAACAAACTACAGATCAGTATTCCTCATGAATATAGACATAAAAATCCTCAACAAAATATCAGCAAATTGAACCTAACAACATATAAAATAATTATATATCATGACCAAGGGAGGTTTATTCCATGATGCAAGTCTGCATCAACATTCAAAAATTATTCAATGTAATGATATTAATAAGCTGAGGAAGAAAAGTCACATATCTACAGATTCAATACGATTTTATCAAACTTGGAGCAGGCTTTCTTCTCCCCAAAACTGATAAACTAATCTTCAAAATATAGAGAGATGTAGAAAGGATCAAAAATAGCAAAAAGGTTGGGGCACCTGGGTGGCTCAGTGGGTTAAGCCTCTGCCTTCGGCTCAGGTCATGATCTCAGGGTCCTGGGATCGAGCCCCGCATCAGGCTCTCTGCTCAGCGGGGAGCCTGCTTCTCTCTCTCTGCCTGCCTCTCTGCCTACTTGTGATCTCCCTCTCTCTCAAATAAATAAATAAAATCTTTAGAAAAAGTAGCAAAAAGGAATCTTCCAAAGAACAAAGAGGGAGGACATTTGCCTACCAATTTCAAAATTATTATAAAGCTACAGTAATTGAGATAGTATGGTACTGGCATGGGGATAGATCAACAGAACAGAATAGAGTCCAGGAATAAACCCTCATGCTTACTGTAAACATCTTGTTTCTACTTTATTTTTTTTCTCACAAAAGAGTGAAAGCAATTCAATGGGGAAAGAAAACCCTTTCAACATTTGGTGGAGGGATAATTGGATATTCACACGCAAAAAGATAAATTTAAATTTTGCTTCACACCATTCTAACAACTCAAAATGGACCATAGACATAAATATAAAAGCTAAAACTATAAAGGTTTTAGCAGAAAACAGGAGAAAAGTCTCTGTGACCTTGTTTTAGACGAGAAATTCTTAGATAGGACACCAAGAACATGATCCATAAGGAAAAAAATAATAAACTGGACTTCAGCAAACCCCAAGCCGAAAAGGTTTGTCCTTCAAAGGACACCACCGAGGAGGGGCGCCTGGGTGGCTCAGTGGGTTAAGCCTCTGCCTTCAGCTCAGGTCATGATCCCAGGGTCCTGGGATCGAGCCCTGCATCGGGCTCTCTGCTCAGCGGGGAGCCTGCTTCCTCCTCTCTCTCTCTGCCTGCCTCCCTGCCTACTTGTCTGTCAAATAAATAAATAAAATCTTAAAAAAAAAAAAAGACACCATCGAGGAAATGAAAAGACAAAACAGACTGGGAGAAAACATTTGTAAGTCCTATGTCTGATAAAGGACTTGTATGCAGGATATATAAAAAAACTCCTACAACTCGATTAAAAAAAAAGACAAACAACACATTTTATTTTTTTTTAAAGATTTTATTTATTTATTTGAGAGAGAGGCAGTGAGAGAGCATGAGCGAGGAGAAGGTCAGAGGGAGAAGCAGACTCCCCGTGGAGCTGGGAGCCTGATGCGGGACTCGATCCCGGGTCTCCGGGATCACGACCTGAGCCAAAGGCAGTCGTCCAACCAACTGAGCCACCCAGGCGTCCCGTCAACACATTTTAAAAATGGGCCAAAGACTTAAAGAGACCTTAAGCACATAAAGAAATGCCCAACCAACATCATTGGTCATTAGGGAAATTCTAATGAAAACCACAATGAGATACCCCTTTGCATGCACTAAAATGGTTATAATAAAAAAAGACTATCATAACAAATGTTGGCAAATACATGGAGAGTTAGAAACTTTCATACATTTCTGGTGAAAATGCATTAAAGTGGTATAGCCACTTAAGAAAAGTGTCAGTTTCCTTAAAAGTTCATCATAAATTTACCATAGGATCCAGGCGATGTCACTCCTAGGATCTGCCCAAAAGATCCGTAACGTGTTCATGCAAACACTTGCACCGGTTCATAACAGCATTGTTTATACCAGGCAAAGAGTAGAGACAATCCAAATGTCCATCAACTGGCAAATGATATACAAAATATGGTGCATTCAACAATAAAAAGGAACAAACACTAATAAACACTACAACATGGGTGAACCTCAAAAATACTACGCTAAGTGAAAGAAGCAAGACACAAAAGATCAAGGATCTTATTCGTATATTGTATTTCCATGGAATTTCTGGAAAAATCTATAAAGATCTGTAGACTAGTAGTTGTCTGGGGGTGAAAATGGGAATGGTCATTAACTGGAAATTAGTACAAGAATCTTATTGGGGTGATATAGATGTCCTAGAACTTGATTGTGGTGATGGTTTCATGACTGGGTAAATTTAATGAAGGTCATTGAGGTGATCCTTAATTCTATTCCTTTTTGAACATCTGGATTCCCTGCCGTACCATCTGTAGCCCCCTACAGCTAGAATGAACTGTTGTTGTCTTGGAGCCTGTTGTACATTTAAGAATAAACGTTTGTTTAAAAAAAGTCCTTGAACTATACAATTTAAATATGGAATGTAAATTATACCTCAATAAAGTTGTTTCTTTTTCAGAGTTTGTTTTGCCTGTTCTAGGTCCTTTACATTTCCATATGAATTGTAGAGTAAGTTTGTCCATTTCAACAACAATAGAAAAGCTGCTGTGGTTTTGATTTGGATTAATTTGAATCTATAGATCAATTTGGGGATAATTGAAATCTTAACAATACTGTTTTCTGACTCATAAATAGGTATGTCTCTCAATTTTTTAAAAAGATTTTGTTTATTTATTTGACAGACAGAGAACACAAGTAGGCAGAGAGGCAGGCAGAGAGAGAGGGGGAAGTAGGCTCCTAGCTGAGCAGAGAGCCCGATGCGGGGCTTGATCCCAGGACCCTGAGATCATGACCTGAGCCGAAGGCAGAGGCTTTAACCCACTGAGCCACCCAAGCGCCCCTATCTCGTGATTTCTTTAGGTATTCTTTAATGTTGTTACATTTTATTACATTTGTCGTTCTAGGAAATTCTATTTACTCTCTGTTGCTGAGATGGGGTAGTTTCTGCTCTCCTATCTTCCAACTCACTGATTCCTTCATTGGTTCCCCCAGGGAGCTTGTCTTTTGAGGTTTTCATCCTGGTTATTGTATTTTTCAGTTCTAAATTTCCATGTGGTTTTTATATATATTTCTGTATCTTTGATGAGACTTTCCATTTTTTTTTTGCTGAGAGGCTATTTGTCATTTGTTTCAAGTGTTCTTTTTCTTTTTTTTAAGATAGATTTATTTATTTATTTGACAGAGAGAGACAAAGAGAGAGGGACCACAAGCAGGGGAGTGGGAGAGGGAGAAGCAGGCTTCCTGCACAGAGCAGGGAGCCCGACATGGGGCTCAATCCCAGGACCCCGGGATCATGACCTGAGCTGAAGGCAGATGCTTAACGACTGAGCCACCCAGGTGCCCCGGTTTCAAGTGTCCTTTTTGTTCACTAAAGCATTTTTTTTTAGTTTTATGGTTTTATTAACACAAATATGACATGCACATGAGCTGTCTATTCATTTTCTTCACTGTGCAGCCTGGCATTGGGATTGGTGACGCTGATGGACAGCTGGGTTGCTCTTTCTACAGTGGCTTAGCGGTTCTTGGAGGAGACATTGTGAGCAGCCTCGGCACAGTAAGATTTGCTGCACATCGGCAGCACCTGAGATAGACTAGGGACTTCCACAAGCCAATGGGCAGTGTGTGCTCTGTTTTCTTGTTGCTTCTGTAACTGATGTTGGGCATCAAGATCGGGACTTTGATTCTTCTGTGCACCCTATTGTCAATGCCTCTGGGTTTTCACCAGTTGTGCTTAATTTTGACCTATCAGTCTGACTGGTCCCAGATGAACTTACTTCTTGGTCCTCTTTCTAATGATCTTGGGCTTCACGAGGGTTCTGAGGGCGGCCATGATACCAAATAGGAGACGGCTGCCATCTCTGCAGGGAGCACCAAGGAAAAGGAACCATTTTTATTACAGTTGCTTTAAAATCTTTGAAAGATAATGTCAGATAATTAGTCATCTTTGTGTTCACATGTATTGATTGACTTTTTTCATTCAGTTTGATATATTCCTGGTTCTTGGTATGACAAGTGATTTCCAGTTGAAAGCTGAACATTTTACATATGTTATGAAACTCTGGTTCTTATTTAAGCCTTCTTTTAATTTTTTAAATTTTTTTGAATTAGTGAATATGTTTATTTTGTATTTTTTTATTAACACATAATGTATTATTTGTTTCAGGGGTACAGGTCTGTGAATCACCAGTCTTACACAATTCACAGCACTCACCATAGCACATACCCTCCCCAGGGTCCATCACCCAGCCACCCCATCTCTCTCACCCCACTCTCCTCCAACAACAATCAGTTTGTTTCCTGAGATTAAGAGTTTCTTATGGTCTATCTCCCTCTTGGGTTTCGTCTTGTTTCATTTTTCCCTCCCTTCCTCTATGGTCCTCTGTCTTGCTTCTCAAATTCCTCAAATAAGTGAGATCATATGACAATTGTCTTTCTCTGATTGACTTGCTTTGCTTAGCATAACACCCTCTAGTTTCATCCACGCCATTGCAAATGGCAAGATTTGGGGGGGGGGTGATGGCTGCATAGTATTATATATATATATACCACATCTTCTTTATCCATTCTTCTGTTGATGGACATCTAGTTTCTTTCCATAGTTTGGCTATTGTGGACATTGCTGCTATAAACATTGGGGTGCAGGTGCCCCCTTTGGATCACTACATTTGTATCTTTGGGGTAAATACCCAGTAGTGCAATAGCTGGGTCATAGGGTAGCTCTAGTTTCAACTTTTCAAGGAGCCTCCATGCTGTTTTCCAGAGTGGTTGCACCAGCTTGCATTCTCACCAACAGTGTAGGAGGGTTCCCCTTTCTCTGCATCCTCGCCAACATCTGTTGTTTCCTGACTTGTTAATTTTAGTCATTCTGACTGGTGTGAGGTGGTATCTCACTGTGGCTTTGATTTGTTTTATCTCCCTGATGCCGAGTGATGTGGAGCACTTTTTCATGTGTCTGTTGGCCATCTGGATGTCTTCTCTGCAGAAAAATCTGTTCATGTCCTCTGCCCATTTCTTGATTGGATTATTTGTTCTTTGGGTGTTGAGTTTGATAAGTTCTTTATAGATTTTGGATACTAGCCCTTTATCTGTCATTTGCAACTAATTTGCCCATGCTATCAGTTGTCTTTTGGTTTTGTGGACTGTTTCCTTTGTTGTGCAAAAGATTTTGATCTTGATGAAGTCCCAATAGTTCATTTTTGCCCTCACTTCCCTTGCCTTTGGCGATGCTTCTAGGAAGAAGTTGCTGCAGCTGAGATTGTAAAGCCTTCTTTTTAACTGGCTTTTTCTGATACATTCCAGCAGGGAAAATGAGTGGAGGGTGCCAGTTTGCTAATGCCAGATATGAGAAGAAGTCTAGCTTCCCCACTTGGCCTCTGTTGATAACAGAAAAGGGAGGCTCCTTGCTACTGTTGGGTAGGGCTTGGAGTTCCGCTCACAAGTAGGGCTCCACTTATATTTCCCTGGGTGGAAAGGGTAGCCATGCCTCCTTTCTGCTCTCTATATGGCCCCCAATGATACGACCCTGGGGGGGAAGAGAGAGGTGCCTGGATACTGCCAAGTGAGAGAGCAAGTCTAGGCTTCCCACATGGTCTCCACTGACACCACATAGGGGAAGGCTTGTTACAACCCAGTCAAGACAAAAGTCCTAGCTCTGTAATCAGTCTTTTCTGAGACCACCTTGGCAGGGGTTTGGCATGAATTCACAGCCTCTAGAGGGTGAAACCATAAGCTCCTCGCTTGGCATCTGTTGGTGGAGGTGGGAATTAGACCACATCTTTTTCTACACTGTTTTGATTCAATAATGTAACAATTTCTAAAAATTTACTATCTCATGGGGCTGCCCATTTCCTGGTTCTTTGACAAAAGAAAGAAGGTTTCAGTTATGGTCATTTGTCTTGTTTGGGTCCATTGGCATTTCTAGGTTGCCAGGTTGCACAGTCTCAAATGCACGAAGAAAAAAAAATCCATAGAACTCACCAGTGTGCTCTTTTTTGGGTTCTGATCCCTAGACTGCTCACTTTATTTCCCTTTCCTCAGGTATCACTGTTGTTCATTGCCTGATACCCAGTGCCTTGAAAACTGGATTGTTGTTGTTGTTGTTTTTTCAATGTATTTTGTCTGTTTTGTTTGTTTGTTTGTTCCAGGCCTAAGGGAAATCTGGTCTCTGTGACTCCATCTTGGCTGGAATAAGTCACAGAAGAAAATTTATAAATGTGAAGTTTTGTCAGTGGAGGTCACCAGTATGAGATATACTTGAGTTAGTGTGATTGTTATGAATAGGGAATACTGTAACCTGGGTCTGAGACAATATGCCAAGGAACTTGTATCAGTGAACATGGAATTTGTATCTATTAAGTGCTCATCAGTGTGGGATATATTGGGAAGTATTTAAGAAAGAGGAGATATGTTAATGTAGGCTGTCAATAAGAAATATTCTCCAGTATGTGAGAATTTATGAATATATTCAACTGAGATTTTCAACGTAAAAAATTCCAGTGGGCAGGCATTTACTACACTTGATCTTAGCCAAAAGGCCGAGAAGTGATAGGCAGGCATTTACAAATCAGATATGTAAATTGGATTGTCAAGGAGAGATATGCTTAATGAGGACTTAGGAACAAAGAGATTTTTCACCAGTGATCATCAAAGGAGTTTTACGGGTTGGGGTAGTATTTATGAATATAGATCCTGATAAATGTGGACCTACCAATCAGGGATACATTGATAGGTGTGTGTGATTGGGGAGATATACAATAGGTATTGTGTTTTTTGTTTGTTTTTAAAGATTTTTATTTATTTATTTGACAGAGAGAGAGCACGTGAATGCACAAGCAGGGGGAGGGGCAAAGGGAGAAGCAGACTCCCAGATGAACAGGGATCCCCATGCGGGGCTCGATCCCAGGACTCTGGGATCATGGGATCATGACCCGAGCCAAAGGCAGACACTTAACCGGCTGAGCCACCCAGACGTCCCTGTGCAATGGGTCGTGTGCGATAGGTGTTGTATAGGCTAATGTAGTATATGTCAACAGGAGTATTATGATTGGATAGTTGTAAAACCAGCTGAGCAATAGAGCATATGCCAATAGGTAAATGTTTGAAAGATAAGGCAAGGGGCACCTGGGTGGCTCAGCCGTTAAGCGTCTGCCTTCGGCTCAGGTCATGATGCCAGGGTCCTGGGATCGAGCCCCACAGCAGGCCGCCTGCTCAGCGGGAAGCCTGCTTCTCCCTCTCCCACTCCCCCTGTTTGGATTCCCTCTCTCACTGTATCTCTGTCAAATAAATAAAAAAATCTTAAAAAAAAAAATAAAAGATAAGGCAATTTGTCATTAAAGTCATAAACGAGTTATACAATCAGGTGGATATTTAAGAATACAGATTTTTTCAAAGGCAAGCAACAATGGAGTATGTATTGTGATGGTTATCAATAAAGAGGGATTTTTTTGAGAGAGACAGTGTGTGCAAGGGGAGGGGAGGGTAAGAGGGAGAAGGAGAGAGAAAATCTTAAGCAGCCTTCATGCCCAGGCAGAGCCTAACACGGGGCTCGAATTTATGACCCCGAGAACATGACCTGAGCTGAAATCGAGAGTTGGATCCTTAACCAACTGAGCTACCAGGTGCTCCAACAGAGATTTTTAAAACAGGGGTTACATATTTATTTTATTAGGTTATGTTATGTTATGTTATGTTATGTTATATTATGTTATGTTATTTTAGATGTTTGTTAATATGTTATCATTGGTTCTTTAGTTCTTTAGTTTTTTTATAATTTCAATTTTAATAAATGTACTAACAAATAAAAAATACAACCTATGTGTTTCAAATAAATAAATAAACAAACAAAAAATAAACAGGTATTATAATAAGAAATATTCCAGTGGGGATGGCTGGCTGGCTCAGTGGGAAGAGCATGGGGACTCTTGATCTCAGGGTCATGAGTTCAAGCCCCATGTTGGATGTAGAAATTACTTAAATAAAAACAAAACTTAAAAAAAAAAAAAGAAAGGGCTCCTGGGGGGCTCAGTTGGTTAGGCATCCAACCCTTGATTTCAGCTCAGGTCATAATCTCAGATTTGGGAGACTGAGCCCCCTCACTGGGCTCTGCACTGGGCATGGAGCCTGCTTTAGATTCTCTCTCGCTCTCCCTCTGCCCCTCCTCCACTTCTCTCTTTTTCTCTCTCTCTAAAAAAAAAAAGAAATAAATAAAAAAAGAGGGGCGCCTGGGTGGCTCAGTGGGTTAAAGCCTCTGCCTTTAGCTCAGGTCATGATCCCAGAGTCCTGGGATCGAGCCCTGCAACGGGCTCTCTGCTCAGCGGGGACCCTGCTTTCTCTTCCCTCCCTCTCTCTGCCTGCCTCTCTGCCTACTTGTGATCTCTGTCTGTCAAATAAATAAATAAAATCTTAAAAAGAAAAGAAGTATACCAACGGGTGTTCATGAATAAGATTTCTCAATGTCAGACACCTATGGGTGATATGTCAATGGGTTTTATTTCTCAGTGGGGGGATTTGTGAAGAGGGGTTGTGAACAGAGATATCTTAACAGATATTTTTGAATGGAGCGGGTTTTTTTTTTCCCCAAGAGGTTAATGGATGAAAAATGTGCCAATGGGTAGGTATTTATGGAAGGGGAAATATACCATAAAGAATCATAAATGGAGATAAGCCAGTGGGATGTTCATGAATAAATAGCACAAAAGTGGCTACAGTAGGCAGAATTCCGAGAATGACCCCCAATATCCCTATCACCCTTACATAAACTCCTCCCCTTGAATGTGAGTGGAACCTGTGAATATGAAGCCCTGTAACTCCATGATTGTATTACATTAAGTAACAAAAGGGATCTTGCCAATGAAATTAATCAGTTGACCATAAAATAGGGAGATTACCCAGGTGAGCTTAATCTCATTAAGCACAGGAGCCCTTCAAATATGCAGTTTTCTCCTGCTGGTGGCAGAAGAGACATCAGAGAAACTGAAAGCATGAGAGACGTTTGGCACATCCTATTGGCTTCGAAGACAAAGAGGCCCAAGTGGTGAGGCATGCAACTGGCCTCTAAGGGCAGGGAACCAGCCCTGCCTGAGCAAGGAAATGGGAGCCTCAGCACCTCGGCGGCAAGACTCTGAATATTCTGCCGATAACCTGACTAAGGTTGGAAATGGATTCTTCCTGTGAGCCTCCAGGAAGGAGCTCAGCGTGGTCAGCTTTGGTTTCGTGAGACCACTAAACAGAGAATTCAGCCAAGCTCTCCTGAACTTTGGACCTACAGAACTGTGAGTTAATAAACGGATGTTGTTTTGCTGCTCAGTTTGGGGTAATGTGTTACATAGCAACAGGAACCTAATAAAGTATTCGCCAGTTGGATATTTATAAAAGAGGGCTTATGCCATAAAGGGCAGACGTTTCAAGGTATTTACCAATGGCTTGGGGATTTGTCGTGTTCAATCTCTGCCAACAACTGCGATTTATAAACATGGGGATTTGTCTACAATGGGGATTGCGTAAAGGGGAATTAATGGTTGCGGGTTGAATTGTGTCCTCCCAAAAGGTAGAGTGAAGCCCCGACTCCCAGTACCTTAGAATGTGAGCTTACTTGGAAATTGTAACAGGAACATTATCACTTGGGGCAATGGTTGTCCTCAGAAGTCTTTGAAAACGTTGGTATTTGCCAGTGTGGGTATTTACACACTAGAAATTAGTGTATGAGCATCATTCTCAGAAAAAAGATGTTACAAATGAGCACTTTAATATTTGTAATGTTTTGGGGAAAGACCATCAAAATCATGAGTTAAATTAAAGTTACCAGCATGCATGAAATTATTACTCCTAGCATTATACATTATTTCTAATATTATAAATTATCATTCCTAATAAAATATTATTTGCAATATCATAAGTAATTTACTAGGATTCATCACTACAAAGTTATAAATTATATTTACTGTTACTACTCATAATAATAAGTAATACAGAGAGCTGACTAGGTGTCTGGCATTGCTTTAAGCACTTTATACATATATGACTTCATTTAATATTCACACTGTTCCTATGAGTTAGGCATTATTTTTAATCCCCATTTTATAGATGTAAAAACTGAGGCATAGAGAGATAATATGATATCTCCAAGGCCACACAGGTAGGACAAGGAAAAGGTAAGATTTTTTAGGCAAAACTGTAAGCAGACACTAATGAAAACTTTTTTCATTAAAAAAAAATCACAAGGACTCAAATTTTAAAATACTGACCCAGTTAAAATCTTTTATTTTTATAATATTTTTCTTTTTAAAACATTACTGAGGTATAAATCACATACAATAAATTTTATCCATTCAGCGTGACAATTAAGTTCATTTTAGCATATTCACAAAGTTGTGCAACCATCACAATAGAATTTTAGAATAGTTTCATCATCCCAAAAAGGAGACCCTGTACCCATTAGCAGTCTACTCTCCATTGCTCCCCCTTCCTCCCACCCCAGCCATAGACAATCACTAAGTTACTTTCTAACTCCACAGTTTTGCCTAGTCTGGACATTTCATATAAATGGAGTCATACCATATGTGGTCTTTTGTGACTAGCTTCTTTCAAGTAATATTTTCAAACTTCATCCGTGTTGTAGCGGTATCAGTACATCATTCCTTTTGATTACTGAAGAACATTCCACAGTATAGCTATACTGTATTTTGATTAGCCATTCATCAGTCAAAGAACATTTGTGTTGTTTCCACTTTGGGGTGATGATGAATAATGCTGCTGTGAACATTCGTGTATAGGTCTTTATATGGACAGGTTTTCATTTCTCTTGGGTGGATACCCAGCATTGCAATTCCTGATTCGTATGGTAACTCTGTTTAACATTTTTGAGACACTTTCAAACTGTCTTCCAAAATGGCTGCCCCACTTTATGTTCTGCCAGCAATGTAAAACGGGTTCAATTTTTCCACATCCTCACCAACACTTGTTGCTGTCTACACTTTTTCTTCTAGCCATACTAGTAGGTGTGAAGTTTTATCTCATTGTGGTATTTTTTTCTCATTGTGGTTTTGATCCCCACGTCCTGATGCCTAATGATGTTGAGCAGTTTTTCTTGTGCTTAGACCATTTCTATAGCTCATTTGGAGAAATTGCTATTCAGATCCTTTGCCCATTTTTAAGTTGCGTTATTTATGTTTTTATTATTGAGTCATAAGAGTTCTTTATATGTTCTAGATAAAAGATATGTGATTTGTAAATATTTTCTCCCATTCTGTGGGTTAACTTTTTACTTTCTTGACAGTACTGTTTGCAGAACAAAAGTTAATTTTGATGAAATCCAATTTATCTGTTTGTTTTACAGTGTCTGTTTTCGATGTTATATCTAAGAAACCATTAAGGGACAGGATTTGAATACAGATTTGGCACCAGCATTTGTGCTCTTCATTACACTACATTACCTGTCTAGAAGTTAAATCACTGCTATTAATGTTACACATGAAGCTATTATTATGTGTTTTGTGTTGTGACCTGAAAAAAATACACCCATCCATCATCCTCCCACCCTAGCACAGCCTTCAGGATTCTGGGTATGGATTGTGAGGTCCATTTTTTAGGGGAGGTACTGAGACTTAGTGGAGGGAAGGGCCACCCATTGAGCTGGACTCCCCCGCCCACCCCATGCTGCACACCTCACAGGGCTGACACCCTCACGTGCTTCCTCTCCGCCATCCGTCTCTCCCAAGCAGATTCACACCCAGACACATGGAATGCTGAGGTGGAGGGTAGCTCCCTTTACTTACTTTAGTGGATTTTCTGGAAGGGTAATGGAGGAAATGTGGTGACACCAGGACTACAGATAGCCTGCCAGGAGCCACACGAGGACTCTGAACTAGGAAGCCTCCCTGTAAGGTAAGTTCTCCATGGCAGCCATAACTAAAGGGAACTATGTGGAAGGAAGGTGCTTCCTCTGCAGCCTGACACTCTGTTGTCTGATACTCCCAGCCACATCCAGTGGCTACAACGGTCCTTGGTTTTGAGAAACAGTTGGATAAACCAGAAAATAATCAGGTGTGAATATACCTAGGACTGAGGTAACAACTGGGAGGGTTTGGTAAATTATTCCAGGCATTGGAGAACAACCAGAAGGAGCAGGAACAGTCTGTGGCTGAGAAAATATTCCATGACACGGGGAACAGTCACTGCAGTGATGTGAAACAGTCAAAGAGACTATCAAACAGCCAGAGGGACAGAGAACAGTCCTTGGAGTTGGAGGAGAGCCATAGAAACTCTAGAATGGCCACAGGAAGTCATTCCTAAATGTTATGCAATAGCCAGAAATACCTAGGAGACAGCCAGAGATAAGGGAACAGTCTCAGGCTGAAGGAATAGCCAGAGAAATAAGGCAACAGCTGGAGGGGGACGGTGTCTGGACCTGAGGAACAGCAGGATCATCAAATATCTGGAGAGACCACAAAAATAGTCCTTGTATATTTGGAAGATAATCAGAGGGACTGCAAAACAGCCAGAGCAACAGGGGATAGACCCTAAGGATCAGACCACAGCAAGAAAGAAAAAAAAGAAAGAAAGAAAAAGACCAAGGAGTAAGTTCTGAAGTACAAGGAACAGAAACATAAAGTAGCAGGCCGAGGGATTGGGGAACCACCAGAGTCCAAGGAACAATTGCAAGGATTGAAACAATAGCCAACAAACCAGCATACAGAGATCAGGGAACAATGGCTGGTCCTAATACAGGGTCATCATAAACTGTGGGGAATAATCACAGAGATCAAAGACACTATACTTAGGACTAGTGGGAATTCAACAGTCGTGGGAGCTGATATAGCACCAGCAGGCATAGCTACGGGAGACTACTGGGCATCAAAGACCCTGTCCTAGTGGCTAATACAGGATCGTCTGAACCAGGAAGGGCTCTAATGTAAGGTAGGCTCTAATGAGTCCCAGGCATTCTGATGAGGCTCACGAGGCCAATACACAGCACTAGGGAGTAATGAGGGACCAGCATCCACAGGGATGGGGATAATAAATGAACTGATGCTGAGATAGAGACATTATCACTTTAGTGGTGGTCCATGGCTAATCAGCAGAGTGACTAAGGGCTAAGAGCTGATTTTTTAATGATCAAAACCACTGTATTTGTGACCAATATAAGTGGATAGTGATGACACTAATTCAGGGTCAGCAGCAGATGCCAAGACTGAGAAGCATGAGGCAAAGATTAAACTAATGAACAGTCACAGGGCTGAGGCTACTCCAATGTTAGCATACGCAGTGATGAACTCGAATGTATGGTCAACACACACTCGGCTGGGGCACCATTGCATTCTGACACTGTACTAGTGGCTCATGATTGTAACTTAAGAGGGTTAAAGACACTGTACTGATGGCTAAAAGGTGATCAGCAAGGTGAGGCTAGTGGGGAATCAGCAGATACCACCCTGGAAGCTCATGGAAGTTAGTCTCATCTCTTGTGGCTAATTGGGGATCAGCAGACAGAGGGAAGGTAGCGGAGTAGGATCTGTAGATACACTGCTGGGGCCTCATGGGTGTCAAAGAAACTACTGTTGGCTAATGGAGGACCAACAGATACCATGAGAGGGGCTAATGTGGGGTCAGCAGACTTGACTGAGGCTTCAACTGGTCAGAGACACAGAACTCATGGTTAAAGGGAGGAGATTTAGCCAACATAATGATTTGACTAAAGAGAAAAAAAAACGTGATGCATCCTCAAGGAGTTCATACTCTGCTAGTGGCTAATAAATGAAAAGACACTTTGGGGTACCTGGGTTGCACAGGTGGTTCAGCTTCAACTCAGTTTTGGCTCAGGTCATGATCTCAGGGTCATGAGACGGAGCCCTCTGTTGGAACTCACACTCAGCCTGGAGTCTGCTTAAGATTCTCTGTCCCTCTCCCTCTGTCTCTCTGCACTGCGCTTACGCTCTCTCCCCCTCTCTCTCACTAATAAATCAATACATCTTTAAAAATCAATCAGTCAAAAGACATGGGTGTATGGTCAGCAGATACAATGACGGGCTGTAGTGGAGGGTCAGAAGACACAGTGAAGGGGGCTCTTTTAAGCAGACACCACTGGGTCTCAAGGTTAAAAATCTTGAAGCTTGGTAAACAGGGAATCAGAAGACAGAGTGACAAGGTCATCTGAGTTCTGCAGATACTGTATTGGGGCTCAGAAGGCTCAAGCTCACCACATTGGTGGATAATTGGGGAACAGTGGATGGAAACTGGTATAATTGTGCTGTGCTGTGCTGTGGGTACATGGTGGGGTCAGACACTGACTACAGGTGGCTGATAAACATCACCATAATGAGCGCATCCAATGTGGTTAGAACACAGTGGGTTGAATATATCGTATGGTGGCCAAGAGGGGAGCAGTAGACACTGCCGATATGGGTCAACAGACATTACATTCAGTCTAACAGAAGGCGATTAGACACATTACTGTGAGTTAATGGGAGGTCAGCAGTCACCGTGCTGAATCTAAAGGAAGGCAAAAACCCCCCGTGATACTGAGTTAATGGAAGATCATCAGTCACAAAGCTGGAGGCTAAAGGGGTGAAAAGACACTCTGCTGTGAGCAAACGGGTCAGCAAAACTTGTAATGGCAGCGAAAAGGGGTGGTGAGACATGATGCTCCGAGCTAATGGGGAGTCAGCAGACTTTGCTGGATCAGAAAGTTGTGATAAGACAAGATATTGTGAGCTGACGGTATAGGTCATTGTACAGACACTGTGCTCTAGGCCCACAGAAGTGAAAAGAAGTGCTGTAGGTTAGTGGGGCTGACATCCTGGGGTAAAACCTACTGTGGGGGTGGCTAATGGAGGATCAAGAGGGACTGTGCTTAAGCCATTAGGAGTCAAACACACACAGTAGTGCTGGCAGCGAGGGTGCTAACCGAGGGTAAGCACAAACCATCACGGGGCCTCAGTGAAGGTCATCTTCATGAAGCAAGGCCAGTTCGAAAGCCTTTGGAGGACTAAGTCTCCCATTGCCAGTGTTCTTTTATCTGATCTAGTGGTCAAGATTCTTGGTTTTCTCCCTGGAAGCCCACATATGGCTCCTGGTGTGGGAACCCGTAACATTTGTATTGTTGCTTTTAAATTTTAATTGAGATATAATTTATATCAGTAAAGTGCACAAATCTTAAATTTACTCATTTAATAATTTAATATGCATTCCAATCAAGATACAGAATAGTTCTTTCACCCCCCAGGAAGGTCCCTCCTACCCCTTAGGATTTAATCCCCATCCCACAGGCAACCACTGATTTGCTTTCTGTCACTATAGATTACTTTTATTTATGTTTCACATTTTCCATAATAATAATAATAATAATAATTTTAAAACATAAAATTGAAGTTTTTAAAATGGTTGAGCTGAAGATTAAAAGAATAAATAAGATAACATCTTAATAAATGTAATTAATACTCAGTAAATGAGGGTTAGGGAATGCTGTTTAAAAAAATGCATAAAGTATGGGGCGCCTGGGTGGCTCAGTGGGTTAAGCCTCTGCCTTCAGCTCAGGTCATGATCTCAGGGTCCTGGGATTGAGCCCCGCATCAGGCTCTCTGCTCAGCGGGGAGCCTGCTTCCCTCCTCTCTCTGCCTGCCTCTCTGCCTACTTGTGATCTCTGTCAAATAAATAAATAAAATCTTTAAAAAAATGCATAAAGTATAATATACACATTCAAGTGTATGCTGTGTTTGGAGGCATCTGATGATTAATCCAAATATCCTGGGTCTTCATATTTATTATGAAACATCCAGGAAACAAAACAAAAACATGTACTTAATTTAGCATCAATTTACTATAGCGTAGTGCTACAAAATACTAATGGCAAAGGATTAACTTTTGTGGATCAAAATGGTGCATTAGAAAACATTTTCAGGGTGCCTGGCTGGTTCAGTTGGTAGAGCATATGACTCTTGACCTTGGGATCATGAGCTGGAGTCCCATGGTGGGCCTAGAGCTTACTTAAAAAAGAAAAAAAAAAAGAAAAAGATAAGCTCTACCAAAAAAAAAGAACACATTTTCCAAGTTGAGAGGTTTGGGTATACACTAACAAACCTCCACTAAAGGGTATCTTTCAGGCAAAGAGGAAAATGATCCTGGATGGAATGCAGAAAGGAATGAAGAGCAACCAAGATGGCTGTATGTGTGTATGTGTGTATGTGTGTGTGTGTGTGTGTGTGTGTGTATATAATATATACATATATATTACATATAAATATTTATATAAACCCCATACTACATTATTACATTTTAAAATATGTATGTACATACAGATATATGAGCAAAGTTTCTATTAAAAATTAGCTTTAAAAGATAATTTCTTGGGGAAAACCATAAAATACTATCAAAGGTCAAAAAGTAAGAAGACAAACCATATTCATGGATACAACAGCTTCAAGCCATTTCACACCTTTCAGACTGGCCACAATTTGAAAGACTGCTAATAAGTCCTGGTGAATACATGGGAAAATGTAAACTTCATCTCAAACTGCTCATGAGAATGTAAGTTAGTACAACCTAGAGGGGGAAAAATCCAATTATTTAACAAAGTTGAAAAACTTCTGTATCAATCTGAAGAACCCAGCTAGGGGACAGAAACAATACCAGTTATTTTTTAATGAAAAGAACTTATTATAAAGACTTTTTAGCTAGTCACAGAGTTACTAACCATGTAACTGAAAAGACAGGGAACATTAAAATTATCGTGGAGATAGCAACTCTAGGAAGCAGCTGGCCTAAGGTAACAAGGGAAGAAACTGGAATTGAAAAGTTGGAGGAGTAGTGTCATGTGGGTGGGACTCACACCTCTAGGGAGGTGGCATCGGCCAGCGTCTCTGAGGGGGTGGGAGGCGTACTGTAGGAGGTTCCATGGGTGCTGGAAATCTACAACCTGGATTAAACTAGCGCCACCGTGAGGAACTGCTGCTGGCCAAGGGAAGGAGTAACACTGGGCTGACACTCAGATGAACAGGGAGCTAACAGGAAGGGGAAAAAAAGGTCCCTTCTTCCTTCCTCACCCTCAAAGTTTATATTTAGTATCTCTTATTGGCAAGACCCAACAGGAAGAAGACGGCAAGACAGAAACATGTTTTGTAGAGTCACAGCCCAAGCACCACAAAGCACAGTGTAGAAGGGGGATGTTAGAGCTAGGGCACAAGAGCTGAATCACTTAAACACTGCCTACACTCTATGACCCATCAGTTCCATTTTTAGATTTAGACACACCAAACACAGACACGATACAAATGTCTTGCACCAAGAGAATGGAGAGAGAAATGAATGGACCAGACCTATATTTATCCGCGTGGACAGACCCTGGAAAGGTAACGTCTCATGAAAGGAGCAAGCTGCAGAACTTTCAACACCGTGTGATACCATTCATGTAAAGTTTTTAAAAGCAATAGGGTATTATATATTGTACAGTTCACACTATACACACAAAAATTCTCAGGGTAGATGACAAATTCTCAATGTTGAGAGGAAAACCTTAACTTTAGAAGAAAGAATAGGAGAATATTACCACCCTGAATCTGATCATATTCCAACATAAAACCTCAGCAGAAGACTTAACAAAATTAAACAATCAGGCACAGTCCGTGAGGACATATCTGTAACACACGTAACTGAAAAAAGATTTTTATATTCTCATATAGTAAAAAACAAAGCCAACGGACACTTAAGGCAAGAAGTAAAAGAGAAAGCGGCCCATTAAAAACAATGAGCAGGGGCGCCCGGGTGGCTCAGTGGGTTAAGCCTCTGCCTTCGGCTCAGGTCGTGATCTCAGGGTCCTGAGATCGAGCCCCGCATCGGGCTCTCTGCTCGGAGAAGCCTGCTTCTCCCTCTCTCTCTGCCTGCCTCTCTGCCTACTTGTGATCTCTCTCTCTGTCCAATAAATAAATAAAATCTTTTAAAAAATGAGCAAAGGATAGAGCACTGTCAGTGCACAGAAGAAAAAACCAAAATGGCCAATCAACAGACAAGAAGCTATGCCACCATACCATTCATTAGGGAAATGAATGAAATTTCAAATGAAATGAAAACGACAACGAGCTATCCCCTAACAGGAACTGGGATGTATTTTCACACCAGTGTAGGAGCCAACCTGTTACAGGTGTACTCTGGGGGCAGGGTGCCCAGATGACCCAAAGGGCTTGATCAAATGGTAATGGGAGTCTTCACAAAGAAGCCTTCTCCATTGTACAAGGCAAGGGCCGGCCTACGTGGGTTCTCCGATGTTCTGTGAGGTGTGCTTTCCGGCAAAAGGCTTTCCCACATTCCCGACATTCAAAGGGTCTCTCTCCTGTGTGAATTCGCTGATGTTCAATGAGGCGTACTTTCACATAGAAGGCATTTCCGCATTCGCTACATTCGTAGGGTTTCTCTCCCGTGTGAGTTCTCTGGTGTTGACAAAGGGATTTCTTCATACTGAAGATTTTTCCACATTCGCTACATTCATAGGGCTTCTCTCCTGAATGCATCCTCTGGTGTTCAACGAGGCGTGCTTTTACGTAGAAGGCGTTACCACATTTATTACACTCATAAGGTTTCTCTCCTGTGTGAATTCGCTGATGTATCCCAAGAGATGAGTGTACCCTGAAAGATTTCCCACATTCATTGCACTGATAGGGTTTTTCACCTGTGTGAGTCCTCTGATGATTATTGAGAGTCATTTTCATTCTGAAGAATTTCCCACATTCACCACATTTATAGGGTTTCTCACCTGTGTGAATTCTTTGATGTTGGTTTAGGGATTTCTTTGCACGGAAGTTTTTCCCACAGTCCCCACATTCGTATGGTTTCTCCCCTGTGTGAGTTCTCTGGTGCTGGGTAAGGGATATCTTAACTCGAAATGTCTTTCCACATTCACTACACTCGTAGGGCTTCTCTCCTGTGTGAGTTCTCTGGTGAATCATGAGGGTTGCCTTCTCAGAAAAGGTTTTCCCACATTCGGTACATTCATAGGGTCTCTCTCCTGTGTGCGTTCTCTGATGTAGAATGAGTTGTGACTTCCTGCCAAAAGATTTCCTACATTCATTACATTCAAAGGGTTTCTCCCCTGTGTGAGTTTTCTGATGAGCAATGAGGTATGACCTTGCACTAAAGGTCTTTGCACATTCTGCGCATTCATAAGGTCTCTCCCCTGTGTGTATTCTCAGATGTTCAATAAGGTTTGATTTCCGGCAGTAAGCTTTCCCACATTCGTGACATCCAAAGTTTTTCACCCCTGTGTGTGCCTTTTTAGGACCAACAAAGCCTGTTTTCTTGTAGAAGATTTTCCCGTATCCATTATACTCAACAGCTTGGTCCAAAGTTTGAATCTTCTGATGCCGGAGGTCATTATCATGCCCGAGGGCATTACCCCCAACAGAACTGTTGTCACACAGCAGTGAGAGAGATCCTTTAAAAACAAATCAGATCACCCTTTCACTTAAAACTCAACAACGGCTTCCCCCGTCACAGTATCAAATGAAAGTGCTTCATAAAGCCTATAAAGAAGTGCTTAACAGAGCCTAAAAATCTCTACATGATTTGGCCCCCAGCTAACTCTCTTGATTTTGCCTCTCACCACCCACCGTTAAGTTGCACTGGCCTCTTTGCTATTTTTAGGATATACCACTCAGACCAGACCTGACACGTACTATCCTCTCTACCCAAAATATTCAAAATCTCCACGGTTCTGTCTCTCTCCCGTCACTGATGGTGGCGCACTCATGTTAACCTCACCAAAGAGTCTTCCCTGAGCACATTCTCTACAAGCACACAACCATCATTAGCTAGCTTTCCTATCTTGCACTGATTTTCTTTTTACCACCAAACATGATGTATTTGCCTCTGGTCCCTTTCCCTCATCAGACTTCAAGCTCCAGGAGAAGAGAGCTGTTAGTTCATTCATTCACTGCTGGACCCTCACCCCCCTACACATATACACCGTGAACGTGACCAGATTAGAGCTGATTCTCATTTAAGATTTGGTGGAACACTAAATGAATGAATGAATGAATGAAGGCCTGACAACAGAAGGCATCCCAGGCACCAGAGGGAAGGAAGGCAATTTAGAATACTAAAGAGAGGCAGAACAGCTAAGAATGGCTGAGACGAGGCAGGCAGGGATAGATAAGAATGGCAGATAACTACGGAAATCAAAATAAAAGAGCATGGAGCACGTGAGCGTGATAACTGGCGTGTGTGATTTAGGTATCTGAAGTGTGTAAACCTTACGTGGCCTCCAGTCGTTTCCAAAGCGCAAGGGCCTCTAAAAAGAGATTACCAGGGGCGCCTGGGTGGCTCAGTGGGTTAAAGCCTGTGTCGGGTCATGATCTCAGGGTCCTGGGATCGAGCCCCGCATCTAGCTCTCTGCTCAGCAGTGAGCTTGCTTCCTCCTCTCTCTCCGCCTGCCTCTCTGCCTACTTGTGATCTCTGTCTGTCAAATAAATAAAATCTTTTTTTAAAAAAAAGAGAGATTACCAGAGAACACCTCCCAGAGTGTTTTGACCTGCATTTCTGGGCTCTTATTTCCCCTGTTTCCATATGTCTGGCTACTGCACACTCACCTGGGTAACCGGAGCCTGGAGATTCCTCCTCTAATATCCACAGCTCTTCTCCTCGCTCCAACTTGAAGATCATCTCTGGTTTGGCCACGCAGAGGCCTGTTAATGGGAAATGGCACAGGACATGGGCCAAGTTGTCTGAGCTTAGGGCCTCTGATGGAGGAGGAAGGTACATCTTCGTGAGCTGCACAAGGAAGGGGGCCCATTTAAACCTTTCACTTCCCGGTGCCCCAAACTGATCAGTCACCTGTGACCCTTGCATCTAGAACTCGAGCATCATCAAAGTCTACAAAGGCTGCACACATCCCAGTAACCAAGACAGGACACACATGCGACCGGGAGTTACATGGGAGATAATCCTCACCCACAGATGCCAGGTTGCTGTAGTTCTCCAACATGACATCTTTGTGCATGGTCCTCTGAGCGGGGTCCAGTCTGTGCCATTCCTGTCGGGTAAAATCCACAGCCACGTCCTCAAATGACACAGATCCCTGTAACAACAATCTGCAAGGATCAGAATGGGACACACAGAGAAGATGTGTGGGAACTAATTCCATGGAGCACTAATATAATCAGTTAACTAGGAGTTGGGGCGCCTGGGTGGCTCAGTGGGTTAAGCCTCTGCCTTCAGCTCAGGTTATGATCTCTGGGTCCTGGGGTCGGGCCCCGCATCGGGCTCCCTGCTCAGTAGGGAGCCTGTTTCTCCTTCTGCCTGTCCCCCTGCTCATGTTTCCTCTCACAGATGAATAAAATCTTTTTAAAAATTAAAAAAAAAGGAATAAGATGGAGTGCCTGTTCTCAAAGAGCTCATACCCCAATAAAGAGACTTGTATATAAACACATTCTTGCCAGGTGCCTGGGTGGCTCAGTAGGTTAAGTGATCCCAGGGTCCTGGGATCAAGCCCCGCATCAGGCTCCCTGCTCAGCAGGAAGCTTGCTTCTCCCTCTCCCACTCTCTCTGCTTGTGTTCCCTCTCTCACCGTCTCTCCCTCTGTGTTAAATAAATAAAATCTTTATTTTTTAGCACACGGGAGCTGTGTTAGACACGTGTGCAGGGTGCAGTGGGCTTTCACAAGGGATGGAATGGGATTCTACTTTGTGTTATCAGATTCAACTCGATTCAACTTCATTTGGGGAGAGAGAGCTTTGAATCCTTAAACAAGAATACAATTTCCCTCCACAAACATGGGGCAATCACATAAGAAAAGGCAGGAAAACATGAAACACATGGTGAGTTAGGGAACCTCACATAGAACAGTGTGACGGAAAACAGCACTTCAGGCTACGATGAAATAAAGGCTGTGGAGACACTCAGGGGCCAGAGAGTGGAGGGATTTGGGGCTCTTTTTTCCCTATACATTATCAGTCTCTAAGATATTTGATTCCTTACACCATCAGAATATTTTCTGACCTTTGCACAATAAATTCACACTTATAAATTATACAGATGTACTGTCAAATGGGGGAAAAGCACAGAATATTAACTCCCAGAAAAATGGCGTGAGCAGATGGGTTGGGGCTGGTGGCACATATTGAAATTAGCAAAACAAGAGAGATACTAGGTTGGCAGAAGGGGAAATTAAAATAGATCTTGGACCTCAGCTGGAGTGTTTATGACACATACTGATAGACATCCAGCTGGCAGGTGGGTATTTGATTCTGAAGCTCCGAAGAGAAGGCCAGGATAGGCCAAGGCTTGGGAGGCAATCACATTTCAGTCAGTACCAGCTGAAACCACCAGAATAAATTGGATAGCTAAGAAAAAAACAAAGAGCTTGAGAAAAACACCAAGTAGGTACTGAGTCAGCAGGGACACCAAAAATGACAGGAAGCTTGAAGGAGGATACTGTGGAACAGAGAACATGGGAGAAGTCCTGTTTTGGGTTTTTTTTAACGCACTCCTACCCCGGTCAGCCCCAGAGTCGAAGCCACAAGCTTGTAGCAGCAGACAACCTCGCACTCTGAGGAGGAGAAATCTTTTTCTTAAGCAAGGAGAATAGTGCTCTGAAGAGTGTGGAAAGGAGGGCACCTGGGTGGCTCAGTCGGTTAAGCGTCTGCCTTCGGTTCAGGTCCTGATTGCAGGGTCCTGGGATCGAGCTCCACACCGGGCTCTGTGCCCAGTGGGAAGCCTGCTTCTCCCTTTCCCACTCCCCTTGCTTCTGCTCCCTCTCTTGCTGTGTCTCTCTCTGTCAAGTAAATAAATAAAATAAAATTTAAAAAGCGCCTGCCTTTGGCCCAGGTCATGATCCCGGCGTCCCGGGATCAAGTCCCGTATCAGGCTCCCAGCTCCACGGGGAGTCTGCTTCTCCCTCTGACCTTCTCCCCTCTCATGCTCTCTCTCCCTCAAATAAATAAATAATTTTTTTAAAAAGAATATGGAAAGGATCCGCATTGCCTTTTCTCTAATCCCCCACCACTTGGCCCTGAGGGTAAACACAGTTATAGAAAGTGAGAGCCAAAGTGGAGAGATTAAAGCCCTAACTCTCCAGCCAAAAGACCATGGAGGGGACCGTGGGGGAGCGGGATCATGGAGGGGGGGGAATTGCTCTAATAAAATAGCCTAGAATACATGAAACAAAACTAAAAGAACTGGAAGGAAAAAATGGGCAAATCCACACTTACAGCTGTTGACCTTCGCCACTTCTTTTACTAATAAAACTAACTAGAAGACAGAAAATCAGCAGGGATATAGAAAAACTGAACACCAACCAACCGACTTTGCAGAGCATTCCACTCAAAAATATAGAAATTAATTATGTTTCTTCAAGTACACATGGAATATTCACCAAGCTAGAACACACCCGGCATCATAAAATAAACCTCAACACACTCAAAGGCCCGTTGGGTCCCAAGGAACCAACTCCGAGATCTATCTTAATAAAACAATTAGAATTTAGAGACAAGGAAACTATTCCCTCAGGGCCTCCAGGCAAAAAGATGAAATAACTCCCAAGACAAGAGAATTAAGTTGGCATCAATTTCGCAAGACACAAAGCAGTAGTAATGTAGCACTTTCAAGAAAGTGAAGGGGGAAAAGTACCAACAAAGGCAATTCGATGCTTTATATTTGATACTCTTCAAGTATCAAGGCTATCAGAAGAACAGCTGAGTGGGCCAAAACACTGGTGCCCTTCCTAAAGAATTTCATAGAGCTGCACCGTCCAATTTGGTAGCCACTAGACACATGTGGTTATCGAAATTTAAGTTTTGATGAACTAAAATGGAGTAACATAGGAAATTCAGTTTCTCGGTCACATCAGGCATATTTCCAGTGTTCAGTAACCGCATGTGGCTAATTACAGTCCTGGACAGCAGAGACCCAGAAGATGCTCATCGCTGCAGGAAATGCTATTGGCCAGCCCTGTACCATCCAACCAAAACCAATGAATGGGAAAATTCTGGCAAAAGCCTAACAGTGAGCATTCCATATACTAATTGTAAAGCTAAGACTAAAACAAGGCGGGGGTCATGGGTCGAAAGACAATGTATAAACCTGAAGTTGTCCTGACAAAGTAGAAGAACAAAGAAAAATGGAAGGAGAATAGAAAGAAAAAGAGAAAAGATGAGTAAGATCATGGACTTCTATATAGGCAAAGCTGAGATACAAATTAGATGTTATAAAAGTTTAATAAGGAAAAAACGGTAGGGACATCTGGTTGGCTCGGTTAGTGGAGCGTGTGACTCTTGATCTAGGGGTTGTAAGTTAAAAATAAAATCTTAAAAAGGTAAACAGGTACAGCCGTTATGGAAAACAGTATGGAGCTTGTTCAAAAAATTAAAAATAGAACTATATGATCCGGCAGTCCCCCTTCTGGGTATGTATCTGAAGGAAGTGAAATCACTATCCCAAAGAGATATCCGTGTTCCCATGATCACTGCAGCATTATTCACAATAACCAAGATATGGAAAACAACCTAAGTGTCCATCGGTGGATGAAGGGATAAACATGTGGTTTATATATACAACCAGATTGATTCAGTCATAATGAAGAAAGAAATCCCACCATTTGCAACAATTTAGATGAAATTGGAGGACATGATGCTAAGTGAAATGAATCAGACAGGGGCACCTGGGTGGCTCAGTTGTTAAGCGTCTGCCTTTGGCTCAGGTCAGGATCTCAAGGTCCTGGGATTGAGCCCCACATTGGGCTCTTGCTCATCGGGGAGTCTGCTTCCCCCTCTCCCTCGGCCTGTTGCTCCCCCTGCTTATGCTCACTCTCTCACCCTCTCTCGCTCTCTCTCTGACAAACAAATAAACAAAATCTTTTTTTTAAAGGAAATGAATCAGAGAAAGTCAAATACTGTATGACCTTATTGTATGTGAAATCTTTTTTAAAAAGGTCAAACTCATAGAAGCAGAGAGGAATGTTACCAGGGGGATAGGGGAAATGAGTCCATGTTGGTCAAACAATACAAAGTCAGTTATGTAGATGAATAATGTCTAGAGATCTATGGGCACCTGGCTGGCTCCGTCAGTGGAGCGTGCGGCTCTTTTTTTTTTAAGATTTTATTTATTTATTCGACAGAGATCACAAGTAGGCAGAGAGGCAGGCGGGGGTGGGGGGAAGCAGGCTCCCTGCCAAGCAGAGAGCTCGATGCAGGGCTTGATCCCAGGACCCTGGGATCATGACCTGAGCTTTAACCCACTGAGCCACCCAGGCGCCCTGGAGCATGCAACTCTTGATCTCAGGTTGTGAGATCTACACCCATGCTGGGTGTAGAGATTACTTAAAAATAAAATCTTTAGAGATCTAACATATAGGCATGAAGACTATACTTAATAATACTATATTGAACAACGGAAATATGCCAAGGAAGTAAATTACGGGTGTACTCATCACACACACAAAAAATGGTAACTATGGGGGCGCCTGGCTGGCTCAGTTAGAGGAGTGTGTGACTCTGGATCTCAGGGTCGGGAGTTCAAGCTCCATGGGGGGTGGGGGGTGTAGAGATTACGTAAATAAATACAACTTTTTTAAAAAATGGTAAATATGTGAGGAGATAATATATTTATTAGCTTAACTGTAGTAATCATTTCAATATGTATATCAAATTATCATGTCGTATTCCTTAAACATACACAACTTTTGTGAATAAATAAGTAAATGGAAAGAAAGGAGGGTTGACTATAAGGGTACTATAAGAAGTATTAACACGAAGGGGTGCCTGAGTGGTTCAATCGGTTCGGTTTTGGCTCTTGATTTTGGCTCAGGTCATGATCTCAGGGTCGTGAGATCCAGCCCTGCAAAGGGCTCCACAGTAAGCATGGAGCCTGCTTAAGATTCTTTCTCTCCCGTGGGGTGCCTGGGTAAGCATCTTACTCTTGGTTTTGGATCAGGTTGTGATCTCAAGGTCATGAGACTGAGTCCCACCTTGGGCTCTGAGTCTTCTTGAGATTTTTTTCCCCTTCCCTCTCCCTTCCCCTCTGCTCCTACCCCCACCCACACTCTCTCTCTCGAATAAATAAATGTTTTTTTAAAGATTTTCTCTCCACTTCCTCATATCAGGGATATCATATGATAGTTGTCTTTCTCTGATTGACTTATTTCACTAAGCATGATACCCTCTAGTTCCATCCACGTTGTTGCGAATGGCAAGATTTCATTTCTTTTGATGGCTGCATAGTATTCCATCGTGTATATATACCACATCTTCTTTATCCATTCATCTGTTGATGGACATCT
>PISX010021359.1:0-33838 GCA_004024625.1 Mellivora capensis
TTTTAGAGTTTCTTCACTTCGGACCAAAATCTTTTATATTCTTCAAGGATACATGTTGATATTGTGGATTTAAGCTACAATCTCAGAACCTCAGCTTTAGATTTTCATTGTTTCTTTTTCACATATGTATATATATATATGATTCATATAGCAAAGTTCTCTAAAACCCAGCCAAAATGTCACCTCTGCTTAAAATTTCCCTAATTACTGAACTGTTAGATGTTCCTTCCTCTGAGCGCCTATGGCAGTCTATACATATTTTTACTTTAGCCCTTACAACACTTTGAACTAATTATTCTTTAAAAGATTATCCCCATTTAGAAGAGAAGTCTTTCTGGAGTAGATACTGTGTAGGATGTGCTAAACTATTCTATAGTGCACACAGTAGGCCCCTACATCAAAGAATTTACCTGTCCAAAATGTTAGTAGTGCCAAGTTGAGAAACTCTTCATCCCAGAAATCTTTGTAACTTCACAGAAATC
This sequence comes from Mellivora capensis, assembly GCA_004024625.1. Taxonomy (NCBI): domain Eukaryota; kingdom Metazoa; phylum Chordata; class Mammalia; order Carnivora; family Mustelidae; genus Mellivora; species Mellivora capensis. The sequence continues at coordinate 483 of PISX010021359.1, forward strand.
TTGGTAACTCCGATGTCCACATGGTGCTGCCGTAAGGACAAACTTAAGTGAATGAATGAGTACTAACAAAGAAACTACTAACGCCAAATGCCATGGATTCTATTTTCTTTTTCTCACAACATCTTACTTGTTTATATCCTGATGAAATTTAAAACCCATTCCATATATTCAGCTAAAAGGAACATTTGTTGTACAATTTGACAGAACAATTATAGTTTAACAACTACCACAGGAAGAAGAAAAGCAGTAGGCCGTGTTATGGACTGTTTAAAATCTTGTGGGTAGGACGCCTGGGTGGCTCAGTTGGTTAAGCAGCTGCCTTCGGCTCAGGTCATGATCCCAGGGTCCTGGGATCAAGTCCCACATCGGGCTCCTTGCTCGGCAGGGAGCCTGCTTCTCCCTCTGCCTCTGCCTGCCTCTCTGTCTGCCTGTGCTCACTTGCTCTCTCTCTGACAAATAAATAAATAAAAAAAAAAAAAAGATCTTGTGGGTAGAGGCAGTCAATTTTAAAGGTATAAAAGTGTAAGAACTAATATTGAATGATAACTTCAAAAAACAGAAGTAAGAGTATAATCATTTTAAAGATATAAAATATAAGAAATCCTGTATTGGAAAGACAACTAGAAAACAGAAGAACATAATAGTGGAAGGAAACTTTGGTGACAATAATAAACACTGATGGAAACAAGGATCAGAAAAATAAACCAAGATAAAATTAAGATAAAAAAATGCTATTTTACATAACAAAACTTAAATAAGCTTCAAGAAAAGTTCAGAAAACCTCATGGGGAAGTCTTTTTTTGTTCCACAAGTTAAAAGGAAAAATACTGCCCATTTAGAAGAATGGCAAAGGAATTGTAGGAAACTATGTTATACATTTAAGATATGGTTTCTAGGTATGAATTTGTGAACCAAGGGTTTCAGAAGTAGTAGCCTAAGTAGCACAGGAAGAGAAAAATGCTTAGCAGTGACATAGTGGCTCTCTGTCATTTCACAACAGAAACCAAACTTATACTACACTGATACAGATAAGAAATAATAGGTTTTGGGGGTTTTTTTGTTTTGTTTTTTGTTTTTTGGTTTTTTTTTTTTAATTTATTTATTTGTCAGAGAGAGAGGGAGAGAGAGCAGCCGCTTAACCAACTGAGCCACCCAGGTGTCCCTGGTTTTTTTTTTTAACACATTGTCTTAATCAGCCCACATCTAGAGAGTAGTGTTCAATTCTGAGTGCTACTCGGCCCTCAGAAATAGGAAATGTTTTGGGTTCTGTGGTCCTTATGATCTCTGTCTCAACTATTCAGTTCCACTGTTGTGGTAAAAAACAGCCATAGGTAATATGTTAACAAATGGGCATGGCTGTGTTTCAATAAAGCTTTACATACAAAAAAACAAAGGTGCCAGATTTGAGCTGGCCCTGTTTTGGATGAGAAATATTGATAAATATAATCACAGTATTTAGGGGCCTGGAAATCCAGGAATGATTTAAGAAGTCACTAATATTTAGCATAGAGAAAATATACCTTCTAGAATGAATAAAATTTGTTTTAGGACACTCAGGTATAAGACATCCCCATCTCTTTATTTAATAAAATTAATTTTGTCTTGGTTCTCCACCTCTAAAGCTGGGAAAAAAATTATTCTCAGGCTTATGTGATATTTTCCTTGGGGATCAGTGAGAACTACAGAATTCATAAATCCAGAAAATTGTGGAAGGGCCTTTGGTCTTCAGCTCATGGTGGTTCTTTCTAGAATATTTTTGCCTAAGGCTACATGGTTAAGTCTGATGCAAGTGGCTCAGCTACTCCTCTGATTGATTGTCATTCATTTGTCACACATGGCTACTTGGTCTTTCACATTGGCTCTCAAGGCTTTGGTGCTCATCATTTTCTTACTGGGCTGTGTGGTCTAGGAGCAAGATTTGAAAGAATCTGCCATTCCTCGATTTTCCCAGGCTCAGAAGAAAATCCAATTCTCTTTTCATGGGGGCCAGCCACTAACACCCCCTTTCCTAGAAGCACCTATTCAGTGGTATAGATCTGGCAAGAGGTGAGGCAGATGCTCCTCTTACAATGGTGGCCACAGTTTCAAAACCATCTTTGGACTACTAGTCCCACACAGGCCCTGCTGGTCACCTTGAAACATATTTTAAGATCTGAGTGGAGAAAGGAAGGATATACATATGAAAAAAACCTGACAGTTCAAGGAAGCAAGTGGTAAATATCAAGTAAATCATGAAAAAGAAAACAAATGGTATGTGAACTAAAAAAGAGGGATAGAGGGTGCCTGGGTGACTGAGTGGATTAAAGCCTCTGCTTTTGGCTCAGGTCCTGATCCCAGGGTCCTGGGATCGAGCCCCGCATCGGGCTCTCTGCTCAGCAGGGAGCCTGCTTCCCCCCCGCTTCTCTCTGCCTTCCTCTCTGCCTACTTGTGATCTCTCTCCCTGTCAAATAAATAAATAAAATCTTTAAAAAAATTAAAAAGAGGGATAATTTTCAGGTGGAATAGACAAAAAATATTCCTTGTTTATTTTTTAATTTTTATTTCCAGTCAAGACCTTTACCTGAGCTCTAGGCTCTCTCCCTCTACCCCCAACTTTCTCTCTCTCTCGCTCTCTCTCTCTCTCTCTCTTTCACACACAAACACACACACACACACACACACACACACACACACACACACACTTTGCTCTAATTCCATTCCAGTCTTCCCCCACTGGTATTCAATCTGAAACTATTTTAAATTCCTTCCTCTCCTTTACCTCCCACACCCAGTCAGTCATCATTACCAAGCTATGTCTTCAGCAGAGCACTTTCATTGCCCACAGTGCCATCCATATTGCCTTTGTCTTCTTTCTGGCCCCAGTTATATCCCACATGCATTTCAGGATGATCTCTTGGCCCCTTTGCTAGCACATCCTCCCCCCATTTCTCACACCATTTGAAGCTGCCAGAGTGAGCTTTCTAAAGTACAAATCTGATAAATCTTTCCAATCTACATTCTATTTCCAATTCTATTTCCATTCTATTTCCATTCTATATTCCATTCTATTTCCAATCTACATTTCATTGCCTTCAAGCTAAAACCACACTCCCTGGCTTGACATGGATGACTTTATGATATGACTGTTGCCTACATATTATTTTTTATTTCTTACTATTTTTCTTATTGTTTTTACTAACCTACAATTCCTTGAAATGGGCCATGATCTCTTTCAACACACCCCTTTGATATTGCCTTCAAAAAAGACCATCTCCTCTGATTTTATCACCTGATCAGTGTTCCAGAATGAGGTGTCAGTGGAGACTTTTACTCCTAACACTGAGAAACTACCTCTCCCTGTGCTCTTTAGAAACCTACACATATACTTCCTATGACACTTATTCCACTGGCTCAAAATTTCCATTGTCTTAGCTTTTCTCTCAAGATTATGAGCTAATTGTTAATAATACTTTTCATCTTGATAACCCTAAAACTTGAGTGATAATAGGAAATCAATATATTTATGTCATTAGCAAAGCCTTAAAACAGAAAACTGATCTTCCCAGAATGACTATCAGTCTTCATGTTGTTAAGTCAAGTGGTCAGTTCTCAAATCTATCAGCAGTTTTTGTCACTTGCTTCACCTTGAAACACTTTCTTTACTTGTTTCCCATATTTCACACTCCTCTGGTTTTTCTCTGATTGTCCTTTGTCACTTCTCAGTCTTCTTTGTTGGATCATCCTCATGTCATCTTAGACCTATTCTCATCTCATCTATACTTAGTCCCTTAGTTATCTCAGACTCTCAAGACCTGATGCTGTCTCTTTGCTGACCACACTCAAATTATCTCTCTTCCCTGGACTTCTCTAAACTCTAGGCTTGTGTATATAACTGCGTTCTTGACATCTCTAGTTGACTTTACAATAGAAATCTCAAATTCAACTTTTTTTTTCTTCAATTTTATTGAGGTATAATGGACAAATAAGTGTAAGGTAGTCCAAGTATATATGGTGATTATTTGATGTATATGTATATTGTGAAAGGAGTCCTCCCATCTGGTTAATTAACACATCCATCACCTCGAATATTTACCTTTTTTGTATGTGGGGAGGTGTGGCAGTTGGGGTGGAAAACATTTAAAACAAATTTCTGATCTACCCAAAACCCTGTTCTACCCTGTCTCCCTTGTCCATCAATTACAACTTCATTCGTCCTTGAAGTTGCTCAGAACAAAACACACTTTTAGTTATATTTGACTCTACTTTCTCCTACTCCCCACAGACATTTCAGCAACAGAACATTTAATTCTAATCTTAAATATGTTCAGAAGCCAACCACTTCTCACCACGTCACTACTACCACGCTGCTCCAAGCTACCATTTCCTCTCATTTGGCTTCTTCCATTAGCCTTGTATGTGATCTCCTGCCTTCCACTTTTGTCCTTCTCAGTCTATTTACAAGACTGCAATCACAGATATCCTTTTAAAATAAGTCACTTCAGTCACAACCTTGATCAAAACCTTTTAGTGGCCCTTCATCTTAGTCAAAATCAAAGCCTACATCTTAACATGGGGTTATAAGACCTAATATTATCTAACTCTTCATTATCCTCTCTTTACTCCCCCCATCTCTCACTCTGCTTTAGACACACAGTCTCCTAGAATGTCTTCAAGGAAACAACAAGCTCCTGCTTTAAAGTTCATGCACTAGCATGTTCTTTCATTTCCTTTAAGAGTTGGTTCAAATTTTATTTTCTTAATAAGGCCTTACCTGGATCTGCCTATTAAAAATTACAATTCCCCATATCATTCTTTATATCTATTTCTTCTGTGAAATTTTCACCATAGCACTTATAATCTTCTAATATATTATTTTATTATACTTAATTCTTTTAGTACTTATACTTATTTATTGTAATTTATTGTAATTCTCCCACAAGTGCCATGTGAAATCCCTTTGGGCAAGAGTTTTTGTTCCTTTTGTTTACTGCTGTCCTCCAAACTCCAAAAGATTGCCTGGTGCATAATCTTTCAATAATAGTTGCTGAGTGAACAACGGGTACACACATGTTTGCATTTCTGAATGCCTGACAGTGTCTGTATTATAGTAGTATTTTAATGTTAAAAAAAACGCTATGAGATAATTACAGTAGCCATTTTAAAGATAAAGGAACTAAAATTTCCAAGGTTTGAGTCAATGATGCCTCCTGAATTTCTGTATAGTCAGGACTTAAGGGTAGCATTCTGCTTAGTGGAAGGATTAAAAAAAAACTTGGAACTCAGAAAAACACTCTCTTTTCTTACATGGTATTGCTATACTTGAGAATGGCTCAAGAAGTGCTGATTACATGTGGCACAGGCCAATGTACCTGCTTTTGGCACCAACTCTTGCTCAAGGTTTTACTGTTTTACAGAGATGTATCCCAGCCAATATCTTTAGGAGACAATGAATCCAAGAGTCTGTCTATAACAGAAGTTCACTTAGGGAAGTAGAAAATGACAGATTGATGATGAAATGATGGCCATATTGTGGAGTTTTAGAATTCTTTGCTCAGAATTGATTTCACCCATTGGTTCCCAAATCTGTGAAAACTCTTAAAAATGTAGATGTTGTGGACCCACCCTCTACCTCCTACTGGTATAGATATTTACAAGCTTCCTGGATTTGTGTTAAGCAGCCAGCTCTGTATTCCTACCATAGATTGGCTTTTGGAAATATGATAAGCAGGTGGCAGTTTGCATATATTGTTATATATTTGCAGTTTACGCCTCTCTATAAAATACTACCATTTCTGTGCACTGTAAAGCCAGGTAAATCTGACAGGGGGTGGGTGGAATGTCTTTTGGAGCAATATGTCATGGACTGCCTCACAATAGTATTTTTCTCCATCTCTTATAGGTCAATGCACAAACTGGCCCAGTTGGAAAGACTTGACCTAGGCAATAATGAATTCAGTGAGCTGGTAAGTGAATGCATTTTCTAAACTTTATAAATATGCTCTAGGAGATTATTTCTTTTGTTTCTATAACCCCAGATATTGAATTATCCAAGTACACATTTGCATTTTGAAATATAAAAACAATGAAACCCGGGATATAAAGTGATTGTTTGACTATATGATAAGTCATAGAGAACTAGATAGTATTAGATTCACAAAAAAGCAGAGGAAGAGAGAGAAGCAGATGAGGTAAGCAGATGCAAATTGACAGTTTTCAGCACCAGATATGAGCAGGCACCAAGTTCGGTATGTCACATATGTTATCTCATTTAACCCTTATTTGACATGTTGCCATGTTAACTTTATGGAAATGAGCCCAAAGTGGTCACCAATTTACACAGCTTTTATGTTGTTGGACAAGAGTTAAAGACTTGATTAACTCAAAGTTCATACCTTGAAGATTTCTGCCTTTGAGAATTCCTTAGTGGAGAGAAGGGGTTAAAGACCTTCTATTTACAATTGTACTGAAAGTTTCTTTCTAGTGAACACATATTACTATCTCGCTGCCACCAAAATTGACAGAATTCTGACTGCTCCTTTGAGGCTTAAGTTTTCTTTAAAATATGCCTGCAGACCAAAATCTCAAATGCAAATTGGAAAGCAAAGAGTCCTTCATAAGTAGACTCTTTCTAATTCAGAAGTCTCCTCTTGAACATCTTCAGATTTCAAAAATGCAATTCATCTAAAATGTATTTTAACTATTTTTAAGTTAAACATTTAATTAAGTAATCAACTATTCTATCCCAGCTGTGTTGCTAATAATGTGACCTTGGGCAAATTACTTAATCTCTCAAATCCTCTTTTTCGATTTCTCTAAAATGGAAATTATAATGGCTCCTCCTCTAGAGGGTTTGTGTGAGAATTAAATGAGATAATGCATGTGCAGGGCCTGGAAAACAGGGATTCTCAGTAAATGCCAGTGTACATGGTATAATCCATACTTCATCTTGAATGTGGAAAGAATTAATTTGTTTGACTTTGACCATAACTAATCTGGCCATTATTATCCCAGCCTCTATCAGCTGTTTCTTGAGGATAAAAGCTGACAATTATTCTTCTGAAATTTAAAGTATAGTCTGATTTAAGAAGTTATAAGATCCCTTTTGGTTGTGTTCATATTCCTTGCATAACAATTCTGTCATGTATCTTCATACCTTCCCCTGCCTCTGTTCATAACATGGAATTTAGGCATGTACAAAGGTGGCTATACATCTTTCTGAAGAAAGGGGACTCCCTGGTCTTAGCAGGGCCTTCAGAAGTGTGCTGCCAGACATGCTGGCCTCTGGCCTGATATCTGCAGCTGATCCTGCCCTTTATGTTAAATCTGGAGTTTTGAAACCATAGTCAGTTCTTTGGGCTCAGGTACTACTCCCCGTGAGTACTGGCCAGCTCCCCCTTGCTTGTAGTGTCACCACTCAGCTCTCATTGGCTGTTAGATCTATTAGTCTGTATCTTGTCTCCTCTCCAGCATCAGGCATGTCATCCATCCCCAGTTTCTGTTGTGAAGATACCACTCTAGCCTTAATACCATTAGTGACCCTGTAGCCCACATGCAGGCTCTGAGAGTGCACATGATGTGTAAATTGAGAGAGGCCCAGGGAAAATAGACTCTGGAGCCTCCTTCCTCCTGCTATATCATACCACTAGGTTTGCCCTATTTTGGATGCACTCAATTTTGTTACAGGGCAGTTTGCAAGGTGACCTCAACACAGATATGGGGGCAAATGATTCAGTACATAACCCAATGTACCTCAGGCTTTTTTAAGGTAGATACTTATTAATAATATAGGTAGATAGATTGGTAAGGATAGGGAATAGCTGTAAAACTGTTTTGTACTGGGAGTTTAGAAATCAGTTGTTAAGAAGCTACAATCTGCCCAGGAGCTAGGTCTAGTGGTTGTAAGAACAGGGACCGTGGATTCAGACAACTGAGGTTTGACTCTCAATTCTGTCACTAGCTAGCCAGGTACATTTGGGTCTGTAGCTCACTCTCTATCCTCAATGTCCTCTTCAATAAAATAAGGGTATAAAAGCTATTTGGCTTATAGGCTTTTGGGGAAAATTCCATGCAATAGAATCTATAATAAACACTCTGTTTCTATGAATTTTGATTCTGTCAGGTATATGACTTTGGAAATCAAATCTATAAATATTTGGACCAAAAAGATGAGTAGGATATATTTATATGTTTTTGAAAGTAGACATAGTAAAAATAACCTTAAAAAACATAACAACTCATGCTTTATGGTATCTAAGAAATCATCATTGAGGAGAAACATTTTTGTTTTTGTTTTTGAACTCCCAATATTCCATGCTAGTCACAAAGCAAGACTCTTAAAAAAAAAAAAAAGTTTTTCATTTGTTCCTGGACCACTTATTCAATAATACTGAGTTCCTTGGCATTGGCAGCAGGGAGGAGAGTTGGGGAGTATAATTATGGAATTTCACATTTCTGTCATTCACTTTAATCAGATGTCTAGCTTTTATTAGTCATATATCTATTGTTTCTCTGAAAGTAACAACTATCTATTATGTGGAACTATCTATTGTTTCTCTCAAAGTAACAACTTTTAATAAGAAAATAAGAGAATTTGCTTTGATAAGAGGCTTCCAGAAACAATGTCATGTGTACGGAAGGGGATAAGTTCCATTCTGTAGCTAGGTATTGACACTTAGGAGATTACTGTTAGAGAATTCATTTTGTGTGACATTCTAAAGAGACAGATATGGAGGGAAGATGATAATAAGTCCAAAAAAATTTTTACACTGTGAAAGTCTAATAAAAAGGACAGAAGTTTCATTGCTTGAGACTCAATGTAAATATCCTAAATTAGGTTTGAAGTAGAAAGATCTACTTAAGGATGCCTCTGTCTTAATGAAAGATTCTAAACAGAGAGAATTATTTTATATTTCTAACAGCAGTAACCACCAGAAAATACTGGGCAAAGTTCTGAGAACATGATGGATTCTCAGAGGTTTTTTAATTATTGTGGCTTGTTTTTGTCAATATAAAATTAACACATGTCCATTTTTTTTAATTTAAAAAGTTTTAAAAAAATTGTAAAAATTATACTAAAAGTCATCCATGATCTCTCCCCTTCTATAATCATTATTGATACTTTTGGTATATTCTTCCCCTGCCACCACCATTTTCTTTTTGGTTAGATCAAATGAGTATTCAGGGCCTGGTCAGAGATGGGAAATATTAGGTTGATGCGTTGGGTAGCATCAGTTCTTAAAACTCCTCTGTAAACTCTGGGTAGACAGCCTTCTGACTGTCACAGAATAATCAGGAGCTTTCCAAAGTCATAGAATGGTCAGGAATACTAAAACAGATTCAGCGGTTGCCATGGGCCCCAGGAGCCCAGTGATAGGTATGTATGTTAGGTATGTATAGATCTATCCAATGAACTAAGAGTCGTATTCAGTTGAGCACTGGTAGTGGAAATACGAAGGCCCCCTGAGCAAATCACCATGAGAGAATACCGGAAAACGAAGCCAACTGAGCAGCAGAGCCTGGAAAAAGATGGGATCGGTGGATCCAAAAAGAGTCAGGAAATATGACCATCCCCGTAATCAAGCCCCAGCTTCCAGCTCCCAGCCTCTCATTCCCTTCCCTATCCCCTCCCAATATGGAAGGATAATAAGGAAAGTGTCACTCAGAGCCCCCAAAATCTGCCACGGGAACCTTCATCAAGTGTCAGCTCTAAGAAATAAAACAAGAAAGCTTCTTTGCAAACCAGAAAGAGAAAAACGCTGAGCTGGGAGGAGGCAAAGAGTGGACTGCAAAGTGGTCTGTGCGTGCTCAGGGTGCAGCCACAGTAATGCAGGCAGGCATGACCTACAGCCTGCTGACAGCCGCAGGGAGAGTGACACGCTTGGCAGTGGCGAAGGAGAACAGAGAATGGTTGTCACTGGACCAGCAGCTCCCAGATTTCCTGGTCTCCACACCCCTCCCTGCCACAAAGACACTCCTAAAAGGAATGACTGGGGAAGAGGATCCCAGGAAAGGCTTGATTTCTTGATCTCTTGCTGTTGGAGTGGAGGGAGGTCAGGGAAGTGAGACTTGAAATTGTACTGTAACTGCTGCATAATACGTGCTGGTTCTAGGTGTTTTTATAGAGATAGTTCTGTTTACCAAATTGGAATTATAGGATGCATTCCATTTTATATTAATGCATGATGATCAAATTCCAATAAATTCGTTACAAACATTATGTTTTAGAAGCTTTCCCTGCAGCTGAATTAGGAAGACTGTCAAATAGTACCCAAAAAATAAGTAGTGAATTGAAATTCAAACTGAAGAGAAAATAATGCAATCAGAGAGGTTTGAAATTTCATTATATCAAATGTGACACATATAAAATGATATATGTAGTATATGTTTAAGTTACAAAACATAATAAAATGCGTCTCTGTGAACCCACTGCCGTATTTTTATGAACTAGAGTATGACCAGTCCTGTACCGCTACCTGTAGGCTCCTACCTAATTCTGCCTCATTCCCAGAGACAAGTACGATCCTGAATTACATTTAACATACCCAACACTTATATGTATGCCTAAATATTACAGTTTCATTTTGCTTGTTCTCAGGCTTTCTAAAAATATGACTATACTACAACTTATTTACTTTTTTCTTCACAATCATTTTTGCCCAGTTTTTTATTACATTGCTACTATGAATATTCCTGTAAGAACTAATCTAAGGCATATGTTTAGAAGTAGAACTTCCCAGTCATTAATTGTGCACATATTCAACTTGAAAAATAATGTATTTTTTTCAAAACGGTTGTACTTACTTACCCCTCTGTATAAGAGCCGCCAAGCTCCACGTCTTCGTCTACACTATATTGCCAGCCTTCATATTTTTTTCAGTAGAATGGCTGACAGCAGCATCTCGTTGTGACCAGAATCTGCCTATCCCTCATCCCTTGTGAGATTGGTGCTTTTCCATATGTTGGTGGCAGTTTGTGTTTCCACTTTGGTGAAATGCCTGTTTATGTATTTTTGCTCATTTATCTATTGGATGTTTCTTTTCCTGTAGGTGTACCGAGATCTATTATATATTCTAGATCCCAATCTGCTGTTGGTTATATGTGCTACAGATACTTCCTCCCAGTCTCTGCAGTTTTCTTTTTAATTTCTTCTTGGTGTCTCATGATGACCTGAGGTTCTTAATTGTAATGTAATAAAATGCATACTTTTTTTTTTATACCTAGCATATTTTGTGTCATGCTTAAGAAGTTCTTGCTTCCTCAAAGTCAAATACATCTTTTCATATGTTTTCTTCTAAAAGGTTGAAGGTTTCATTATGTATAGTCAGGTGTAGTTCCATCTGGGCTTAATTATTTTACATTAAATGTATTATTTTTTTTCTGAAAAGATAGTTTTCCAAGCAACTTTTATAAGCAGCCCTGCCTTACCCCATGAATGAATGCAACCTCTTAACAAAATATGATTTCCACATACTCATAAGGTTACATGCTTTATTGGTTAGTTTATGCTCTGGGTACCAAAATCACATCATCTTAAGTAACACAATGTTTTTGATACTTGATAGAGTAAATCTCTACAACTTGGGCATCTAGACACTTAGTTTTTATATAAATTTTAGAATTAGTTAATGAAGTTCTTTAAAAGGGAAAAATGTCATTGGGATTTTATCAGACATGCATTGATTCTATAAATTAATTTTCATTGATTTATGATGAATTGATATTTTTATGATATTGAGTCTCTTTATGCAAGACATATCTCCATTTGTCCATTTTAATATCTTTCAGTGAAGTTTTAAAATTTTCTTCAAAAAAGGCTTTATACATTTTTAGTACTAATTCTAAGTACTTCAGCATTTTGTTATAGTTATAAATGTACATTTTCAAAACTTATAGTCCCAATGTTTTATTGCAGGTATATAGTAATCCACTTGATTTTTTAAAATTTATATTAACTACCATCTAAACCCTCTTAGTAATATAAATGATTGGTCTATAGATTAGAGATTTCTGTGTAGGTAATCAAATAATCTGAGAATAGTTGACCAGAAGCAAATATTACTGTCTGATTTCTGATATTAATAGGAATGCATTAAATGTTTTGTTATTAAGAATATTCTTTACTATAAGTTTTGCATAGATACTCTTGAGTTCAGATCATACCTTCCTATTTCTACAGTACTGAGAAAATTTATCATGAGAAGATGCCAAACTCTGTAACATTTTTTCTGATGATAATGTTTTTTCTTCTTCATCTGTTAGTGCTGTAAATCACATAGAGGATTTTTAAGATATTAATATGTATCATTTTATTATTTTATTGTTTTTAATTTTTTAAAAAAGATTTTACCTATCCATTTGTCAGAGAGAGAGAGAGAGCACACGCAGACAGAGTGGCAGGCAGAGGCAGAGGGAGAAGCAGGCTCCCTGCTGAGCAAGGAGCCCGAATTCGGGACTCGATCCCAGGACACTGGGATCATGACCTGAGCCCAAGGCAGCTGCTCAACCAACTGAGCCACCCAGGCATCCCTGCTTTTAATTTTAATTCCAGTATAATTAACATAGAATATTCTACTAGTTTCAAGTGTACAATACAGTCATTCAGCAGTTTTATATTTTAGTCAGCACTCATCACAAGTGTGCTCTTTAATTTCCATCACTTATTTCACTTATCTCCCAATTCTCCCCCCTCCTGGCAAACATCAGTTTGTTCATCAGTTTGTTAAGGGCCTGTTTCTTGGTTTGTCCTTCTTTTTTCCCCTTTGCTCATTTGCTTTGTTTCTTAAATTCCACATATGAGTGAAATCATATAGTATTTGTCTTTCTCTGACTGACTTATTTCACTTAGCATTATACTCTTGTGAGCTATCCATGTAGTTTCAAGTGGTGAGATTTCATTCTTTTTTATGGTTGAATAATATTCCATGTATATATACCACATCTTTATCCATTCTTCTATCAATGGACACTTGGGCTGCTTCCATAATTTGGCTGTTGTACATGATGCTGAAATAGATATGGGGCTGCATGTACCTGAATTAGTGGTTTTGTGTTTTTTAGGTAAATATCCAGTAGTGATTGGAGGATCATAATTTAGGTCTATTTTTAACTTTTTAAGAACCTCCATACTCTTTTCCAAAGTTGCTGCACCAGCTTACATTCCCACCCATAGTGCAAGAGGGCTCCTTTTTCTCCACATCCTCACCAACACTTGTTGTTCCTTGTGTTTTTCATTTTAGCCATTCTGACAGCTATAAGGTTATAACTCATAGTGGTTTTCATTTGCATTTCCCTGGTGACAAGTGACATTGGATGTCTTTTCATGTGTCTCTTGGCCATCTGTGTATCTTCTTTGGAAAAATGTCTATTCAAGCCCTCTGCCCATTTTTCAATTGGATTATTTGTTTTTTGGGTGTTGAGTTGTATCAGTTCTTTATATAGTTTGGATACTAACACTTTACTGGATATGTCATTTGCAAATATCTTCTCCTATGCTTTTTAATTTTATTTATATAGAGGTTTTCCAATGTCAAACGGCTTTTGCATCTCTGAAAGAAAGGTAACATAATCATGATATGTTGATGATCCTGACCTTCTATATAAACTACATTCAGTTTAATCTTTTCTGGGATTTTTTTAAAAATCTATGATCATGTATTTGATTTTTATACATTATTCTTGTGTGCTTTCATTATCTGTGGGCTAATTTTTTTCATCAATTTTAGAAAATTATCAGTCCTTACCTCTTCAAATGTTTCCTTTTATTTATGTGTTCTGTATCTTCATCTGGAATTTGGACTAAATATGAATATGAGTATGATATCATACATATTAGCATCATACACATATCATATACATATACATACATATCATATTAAAATGCTATTTTAATAATTATCTAGTAAGGTCTTTTTTTGGAAAAGTAACCAGATAAGGAGTAATTTAAGAGATGTTTACATCATCTCCTTAAAGAAAATCTTTCTGCCTCTCTGCCTAAAATTATCCAGTATTAATTTTCCAAAACTTGAGGTATGATAGTTAGATCTTTTTAAGAATATTGTCAACTCTTTGAACTAGTTAATGTACCAGTTACTGACAGAAACATTTCTAAATTATGGGCCATTCATTCTGCATTAAAGAATACAACATCAATTTTAAAAAACAAACACCTAAATTTTTGTAATAAAAAATATTTAAAGAGTAATATATATATTTTATGTGATAAAAATTAATTTTTGAAAGATAATGCAAAGACTGATTGCATTTAAAGTCTAGGGAATTCATCAGGAAATGAGCAGTATCATTCTAATATTTGAGACAGTGTGTCAAGCAGTCTTTATAAAAACATTTCATAAATTCAGCTATCTATGAACTATATTAGAGGATTGATATCTCATAAAACTTCTTAGAGAAGCTTAAAAAGTATTCTGTACTCTGCAAATCACCATTTTGAATGCTTACTAAGGCTACAGATCACCATAAGCAAGAATTTCTAATATCAACATTAAAAATGACTTATTTTTATTGATTTTTATCACCTTATTTGTAGGGTTAAATAAAAATTTCAAATAGATAAATAAAGAACGGAGACACTGAAAAGAAATGTCAATAGTTGTATATTGTTGGGGTGGAAAGATTTTACTACAGCCTTTGAGATTCTTCCAGCTAGTCTAAGAATTAATTTGACATCAGACAGATTAATGGGAGGAGAAAAAGAAAAATTTTAATTGACTGTGTACAGAGTCCCAATAGTGAAATTGAAACCCAAAGAGACACAAGGCAGGCAGTTTTTATGCTTTTAAGACAGAAAACATAATAAATCTGTATAAAATTGGGAACACAAAGAAAACTTATGTTTGGGGTTTCAGTAAGTAAGGAATTCTAAACAGAATTTGAGCTAGGCTGAAATGGTAAATTAGCAAAAATACAAGCTTAGTTTATACAGCTTTCTTGTATAATAAGATAATTGTGTAATTGTGTAATAAGATAATTCCCTATCTCTGATAATAAGAATGTCTCTGCGTCTTGGTACAGGGAGAGTACCTTTCACATGGAAGATTTATCTCCTGGTTTCTAGAGACAAATAGGAATCGGAGTGTTCTTACACTTAAGTAACTTTTTTTTTTTCCTCTTTGAAGCTGAGTTTTATTTGTGAAAATCTTGTGTTACACAAAATGCTCTCAAAGGATACATTTAGCTAGACTGACCATATAATATATAGCCCAAACTGGGATTTTTTAAGAGTAAAAGTGGGTGCCATTAGAAATTACACAAACACTTAAGTAACTTTTAGTTCAAAATATGCCAAAGTGGTACATTTTGAGCCTCCTTTGGCTTCTACAATGGAATATTTATTTGGACAATATAAATAATACAAATGTGTTTTCATAGAAATTTGAAATAATTGAGTACTTTAGCTAATGATTTAACTTGTAATTTAAATTTACTAGATTTAAATTAAACTTATCTTACTAAAAGCATAGCTGCCATCGGCTTCATCTCCCTAGTTTGCCCAAGCTGTGCTCATTTTTAATTAGCTGGGATGCATGTTTACCTGAGGCAAGCACTATATTTGCATATCTAGCAATTTCCTTCATAAGTAATTACAGCATAGGTTTGCCATACCTACTAATCAAGTTCTGTCAATTATTTTTTCAGATAAAATATTTAAAAGAACAAAATAGCACAATACAATTTACAATCTTCTAAATGTTTTTAGGGAAAATATTTGATACATCCTAACTATTAACTCCTCCATCTCCTGCATTTGTAAAATTACTTAGGATGTTGATTGTAGATGTTCATCACAGGCATTGCCAGAGGTTATTAATATATCAAAAGAAACTTGAGAAGTGAAACTTTTTTTTATTTTAAATTATTTTTTAATTATTTTTTATTTTAATTATTTTTTAATTATTCTTTTAAATTATTAGAGGCACATCAATTTCTGCATCAGTCAAGGCCCAGTCAGGGGATGGAAACTACATCAATTGTTTAGCAAAGGAAATTTAATATAAAGAACAGTTAACTCATGTATTAGAAAACTGAAAGGACAGAAAGGGGAGACTGAGGGATCACAGAGGTGATAATTGTAGGAAGCAGCTAGCATCTGTAGGGTAAGGATCAAATGGAAGAAGGTAGTGTACAGGACTCAGACCTGTAAAAAGGCTGGTACTGGTGTCTCTGAGAGGCCATGGTAAGGCTGGTTCTAGGTGTGTGGGAATTACAGACTGAGGACTGCTGCTGTTGTTGAACCTTAGTGTCACCACAGAGAGAATTGTTGCTATTGAGATGCTGACATGACCAGGAATTAAATAGAAGAAGCAGCCCCATCTTCCTCCTCTGGCCTCCAAGTCTCTCTCCAGACCACCCAATTGTCAGCTCCTGACACAGAGTCTCCTACTGAAATAGAAATGTTGTTAACCTCAGAGTTGCAAAGTAGAATGTAGAAAAATGAGCTCCCTACTGACAGGCAAGAGTTTACACATTTAAAATAAAACAAATGTAAAGAAATACTGATAATAAATCAATAAAATAAAATAAAAGTTTACTTTTGCAGACTCCACTTTGGCATCATTTCCTCTGGATAGTTTTTCCTGCACTTAGTGGAGCACCATGTCTCCAACTGGAAACTGATAAATGTTTCTGAGTGAATGAATGAGTCATTTGATTTTAAAAAGTGAACAGTTCAGTCAGTTCTCATCATCAGAATCATACCTATATAAACTGGAAATTTTTAATTTAAACTAAACAATAATAGAAGTGGGAGACATATTTTAGTTTACCTGAAAAGCAATCATTCTACAAGTAGATATCCTTTAAGAAATCAATTTCAATTCACTCTGAGACAAACTTCCAAATGAGTTTCTCTATGAAATTCAAAAGTACACAATTTACCACTGTGATCAATAAGTAAATAATACTCTTTCCACTAATTCTGGAATTTTAAAGCAATCCTTTATGAATCATTCCATTAAAATGTATTTTCTGACTGAAAATAATTGTGGAGGCTTCTTTTTGTAAGACGATCAGATTGGGGTCTCCACTTTTATAAATACAACATCTGTTGACTTAGGACTTTAATAAGCAAACTCCAATGTGATATAAGCAAATAAAGAAACTCTTTTTCTTGCTTTCAGACTTTCCCTTCCCTAGCAATAATATAACTCATCGTTGCCTGTTTTCAAAGGAAGCAGTTTTTTCCTCATTGCCATTTCTCACTACTGCAGTATCACGACTAGGTACCATAAATGAAATCAATTAGCTCTGTTTGCCTTTCCATAAATAGATTTTTCTAAGAATGGCATATGTCTCAATGTAGTCAAGTATCCTGGTGTTTCTGTCAACAGTTTCTACCAGAGAAATTAAAGAAAAAAAGAAATATTCCCTAATTGAACCAGGGCAAACTACATTAAATAAGAGTATACATTTAGAATCAAGGCTTACAAAGAAAACAGAAGTATTATGTAATCATGGCATAAACCCAAGACTATATTCTTGAGTTGTGAATAGGGATTGTGAATCACCCAAAAAATAACAAAAAACTGTATTTGAAGTAATCAAACTAAAATTTACTTCTTTCTCCCTTATGTGCTGAAAGGGTAATATTTGAACATATGATCTGAAATCGAATTAATAGGAAAAAATGTATTTGATTTCAGGTCTCACAATAAACTAAAACTAAAAGACAATGAAGACATCAAGGAGACATATAAAGGAAAGGGGGATGGATAGAGTTGTGTGTTTATGGAAGGTGTAACTAGTTAGGATAGGTAAGGAAGCTTCACTCAGAAGGTGACATTTTAGTAAAAACCTAAAGTAGATGAGGGAGTGAACCATGCAGACATCTGGGTGGAAGATAGTTCTAGACAGAGGAAACAGAAATTATGAGCACCTGAGATGAGAGCAAAACTAACATGTGAACAGCAAAGAAGACTAAAATGGTTGGAATAGAGTAAGTTAGAAGAATAGATGAAAAATTAATTGTGGGGGTAAGGAAGGGTAGAAAGAATCCTATAAGAAATTTTAAGGATTTTGCATTTTATTCTGAGTAAAATGGAAGCCCTTTGGAAGGTTTTGAACAAGTAAAATCTGTGGTCTGACATATTAAGTTATATTACATTACATTGCATTATATTATAGTACATGTTACATTACATGTTTTATGAATTCCATTCCATTCCCAGGATCACTTTGACAGCTGTGTTGAGAATAAATGGAAAGTGGGGCAAGATGAAGTCAAGAGACCTATTAGAAAGCTATTGCAATATATAGGCAAGAAATAATAGTCTCCTAGATTGAGATGGTAGCAGCAGAGGTGGCAAGGAGTTGATCTGGGTAAATTTGAAAGATATAGCCAGAAATAGGATCTGAATTTGTAAACTGGGGATACTCCCTTTCAATAAGTGATACAAAAATTAGGAATACATAATTAATTACAAAAGTGAAATGCTTATTAGGATGGAAAAAGAAATGATGAATTTTAAATTACAAAATTGAAGTTAATGAAATTTTTAAAAGCTAACAAATGCTGTAAACATCATTAAGTCCAAGAAAATAACATAGTAACACATCTAAAATGCTCTTTTTCTCCGTATGCTTTGACTTTATACTCTTTGACAGTCTTCACATTACATATATTTTATAATATCATTTCTATGAAGATAATGAAAATAATCCAATGTTTAACATGATTTCTACTACTGATAGTTCAGAAACATTCATTTCAGCTTTACAATTTTTCACTGATACGCCTTACAAAATTTTAGGATTGTTGCCAAATTTAGGAAGACCTCTGGCTCCCTACATTTCAAGCATGTTCCTCTTCTCCCACCAACATACTTCTGGTGCTGGGAACCAAAGGGAATGTTCACGTTCAGTATATCTTCTGGCCCTGCGTTTTCATGTCATGCTGGTCAAGGGAGTTTGCACAATGGCAGGAGAATTACTAGGAGTGTTTTCTACCCTACATAGCTAGGAACAAGGTAACTATATGCAAACAAGATTGAAAATCATAAAAATATATTCCTAGGCAACTTCCTTGTATCCAGCTTCCCAAAATACCTCTGGCCATTCAATCACAACATGACATGAGGAAAACCACAACATAGGGAAAGTCAAGATAGAAATTGCAGTTAAAGTGTTTTACTTTCAACCCACTATTCCAGGATGAGGCATATACCTGTATATTCCAGAACAAGGCATATACCTGTATCCCTTTCCTACTGCTGAATTGTAACAAATGACCACAAACCTTAGTGACTTAAAACAATACAAATTTATTATCTTATTATCTGGAGGTCAGATGTCTTAAAATCAGCATATCATCATGGCTTTTTTTCCTTCCAGGATTCATGAAAGGATCTGTGCCTTGTCTTTCCCAGCTTTTAGGGCTGCCTACTTTCCCTTACTAGTGACCCCTTTCTCACATCATTTCATTCTCTGTATCAGACGGTACATCTACTCTGACTGCTTTCATTATTACATTTCTTTCTCTGCCTTCTCTGACTCTCCCGCCTCCCTTTTATAAGAACCTTTGCAGTTACATTGGGATCACCCAAATAATCCAGGAAAATCTCTTTGTCCCAAGAGCCTTAAGTTAATCATAACAGCAAATTCTCTTTTACCATGTAAGGTAACACATCCACAGATTCTGGGGATCAGGACATGGGCATCATTTGAAGTCTTTTATTCAGGCTACCACAGTCTGGCCTCTGTTCACAAAGACTCATGTCTGACCCACATGAAAATGCACCCAAGCCAACCCAAGTTCCCCAAAAGTCTCATCCATCACAACTTGACTCAAGTACAAAATCTCATCTAAATCTCATCTGTTCAGAAGTCCTGAATTTCATCATCTAAAGCATCTAAATTAGGCATGGGTAAATTTCGAGTATAATCCATCCTGGAGCAAATCTCCTCTCCATCTGTAGACCTGTGAAACTAGAAGACAGTTCATCTGCTTCCAAAATACAATTGTGGAATAGGCATGGGATAACAGTTATAGACATTCCCATACAAAAAGGGAGAGGAGTGGGGGATAGGAGTACAAAAGGAGTGTACCTTCAGAACCATTTCAGAATCCAACTAGGAAAACTCCATTAGGTTTCAAGGCCTGGGAATAACATCTGGGGCTCAAGATTTATTGCTCTGCGCCTACAACTCCACCCTTTGAGTCATCCTTCCTTTTCCAGGAAGGTACACAAGTTTTTTCAGTCAAGTAGATTGAACAACCTGTTTCCTACCTCTAGAATTTTAGGATCTTGCTGGCTTCTCTCATTTTGTCCTCTCTCTATCCCTTCCAGCCCATGCTGGCAGTATTTCTGTGATGCAATAGTCTTAAGAACCTTGTGGGTCTCCCTTATATATCTTGACGATTTCTTCACTGCACAAGAGGTTCCTTTACAAATCTTCCTTGGATAATCCCATCTCTACTCCTGGCTTCTTCTAAGATATCTGACAGGTTCCATGAGACATCTACCTAATCTCTTCAGAACCTGTGTGTGAATGAATGAGTGAATGAATGATCTGACCTCTTAATACTTAGAAAGCACTAGCAAAAGTTTTCCCAGACACATCCTTGGCTTTATTTCCTGGCAGTGAATCTAATTTTAGCTTTCTTTTTTTTTTTTTTGGTAATCTGGATAGGCTGAGAATTTGTCATAAATCCTGGTTTCTTTTTTGCTTAACAGTTCTTTAAGTGTATCTCTTTCTTCTCGCATTTTATTGTAATCAGTAGGTAGAAACCAGGACACACCTTCAAAACTTTACTTGGAAATTTCTTCAACTAAAAATTAAGTTTACCTGTTGCAAGCTCTGCTTTCCACATAATTGTATGACACAATTAAGCTATTATATAACAAAGACCCCTTTTCCTCCATTTCCCATGTTAACACATTTTTTCATTTCCTTTGCTCTCATCTAGTATTGTTTTGACTGCCCATGTTGCTACCAGCAGTCTTTTCATGATGATTTAGGCATTTTCTAAGATGATGCAGATTTTCTTTTTTTTTTTTCTTTTTTAAAATTTATTTATTTGTCAGAGAGAGAGGGAAAAAGAGAGAGAGCGAGCACAGGCAGACAGAGTGGCAGGCAGAGGCAGAGGGAGAAGCAGGATCCCTGCTGAGCAAGGAGCCCGATGTGGGACTCGATCCCAGGACGCTGGGATCATGACCTGAGCCGAAGGCAGCCGCTCAACCGACTGAGCCACCCAGGCGTCCCTGATGCAGATTTTCTTAACCATGTTTTCTTCCTTCACTTCCTTCAGAGTCTTCCTTAGCATAGAGTTATTATCATCTATACTTCTACTAACATTGTGTTCAAGACAAGCTAGGTTTTTCTGTCACAAATTTATAGTGGGAAATTTTCTAGTTTCTGTCGCCTGCCAAATTCCAAAGCCACTTCTCCATTTTTAGTTATTTATTATGACAGTCACCCACTTCCAAGTTCCAACATTTGATTCCCAATATTCAACTGTAACAAATTCTGAAAAATTGAGTTGCTTAATACAACACAAATTTGTTATTTTAAAGTTCTGCAGGTGTTGTTAAGGCTGTGTTCCTTCAGGAAGGGCTAGAGAAATAATCAGTTTTCTCTCTTTTTCCAGCTTCTAGAAGCCACCTGTATTCCTGAGCCCACAACCACTTCCTTTTGCCACTTCAGTTTCTGTTTCTGTCGTCATATCTCCATTTTTGCCTTCTCTGGTCTTCCAGTCCCCTTCTTATAAGGACACTTAGGACTATATTGGGCCTCTTGCATAACCCGTCCTCTCCATCTCAAGATCTTTGAATTAATCATACCTCTATTCTCCTTTTCCATGTAAGGTAACATATTCAGTTTCTGGGGATTCGGATGTGCACATCTATAGGGAGCCATCATTCACTTGACCATACTACCCCCCAAAATTTAAAGCACATGTCCACATTAAACCTTATGTATGAATATTCATAGCAGCATATTCATAATAGCTAAAATGTGGAAAAATATAATATCCATTAACTAATAAATGGATAAGCATGATGCAGTTTACCCATACAACAGAATATTTGTCAATGAAAAAAAATGAAGGACTGATCTAGATGAACCTTAAAAACTGTGTGGTATGTGGAAGAAGCCAGAAACAAAAGGCTATGTATTATATGATTGCATCTATATGGAATGTCCAGAATAGAAAAATCCTCAATAACAGAAAATAGATTTGTAGGGTATAGGGGAAAGGGAAAGTGGAGGAGAAATTGAGTATGGGGTTTTTTAGGGGAAGTGAAGAAAATGATCTAGAATTAGATAGTTGTTATGGTTGCACAACTTTGTAAGTATACAAAAAACACTTAACTTTATATTCTAAAAAGGTGAAATTTATGGTGTGTGAATTATGTTTCCAGTTTTGAAATCTTAAAAAAGAAAACAATCTCAATTTTGCAAATTGCGCAAAATGTAGCCAGGTGAACACACTGCCAGGCTTCCTTCCAGGATCTGGGAAGGAGTTCATGCAAGTAAGAGACCTGAAACTTTGAACCTCATTAATTTTAAAGTACATCTGCCTCTAGGTAGAAGCAACAGGATTTGTTGACAGATTGGATGTCAGGAACGAGAGGGATAGGAGTTAATAATGACTTCATGAATTGAGACCTAAGTAACTAAAAGACAAAATTTCTACTGCAATAGACTACTATACCAGATGCCAGGTTATTTATTTTTTCAGATCTTTTTTGTCTTTTAATTGTGGGGAAAAGCAAGTATAAGCACAATGTTGTACAGCAGATCTCTAGAACTTTCTCATCTTGTATAACTGAAGCTTTGCTTCCAGTGCACAGCAGCTCTCCATTACTCTTGCTCCTGGAAACCACCATTCTACTTCCCGATTCTTTGGGCTTGAGTATTTTAGATACCTCATATAAGTACAATCGTGTAGAATTTGTCCTTCTGTGGCTGACTTATTTCACATGGCATAATGTCCTCAAAGTTCATCCACGTTGTCACATATTACAGAATTTCCTTTTTCTAAGGCTGATTAATATTTATATAAATATATATATATATCCACATAGATATATATATTTATACCAAATATACCACATTTTCCTTATTCATCTATCTGTCCATAGACTTTTATGTTATCCACATTTAGGCCATTAGGAGTAGAGCTGAGATGAACATGGGTCTGCAAATAAATCTTTGAGAGATTTCAGTTCTTTTACATATATATATATATATATATATATATATATATATATATATATATGGAAGTGAGACTGCTGGATCATATATATGGCTTCTTGATTTTTAATTTTTTAAGGCACCTCCATGCTGTTTTCCCTATTCCATAGTGCCTTCACCATTTTACATTGCCACCAAAAGTGCATGAGAGTTCTAGTTTCTCCATATCCTTACCAACATTTGTAATTTTTTTTGTTTTGTTGATAATGACTATCTTAATACATATGAGGTGATCTCCTTACGATTTTTATTTGCATTTTCCTGACAATTAGTGATGTTGAGCATCTTTTCATATACTTGCTGGACATTTATATGTCTTCTTTGGAGAAATGTCGATTCAAATTCTCTACCCATATATTAATTGGGTCGTTTTTCCAAATTGGGTTGTAGGAATTCCTTCTGTATTTTGAATAGTAATTCTTTAACAGATACGTGATTTGTGAACACTTATTTTCATTCCCTAGGTTGCCTTTTTACACTGTTGATTGTTTTCTTAGCTGCGCAGTTACTTGGATGTACTCCCTTTTCTCTGTTTCTGCTTTTGTTGTCTGTGCTTTTGATATTATATCCAAGAAATCATTGCCAAAACCCATGTCATGAAGTTTTTATCCTATGTTTTCTTTTAAGAATTTAATTGTTTCAGGGCTAACATTGAAGTCTTTAATCCATTTTGAGTTGATTTTTGTGTATGGTGTAAGATAAATGTCCAGTTGCACTCTTTTACATGTAGATATCCAGTTTTCCCAAAACCCTCTGTTGGAGAGACTGTCCTTTCCACATTGTACATTGTTAAGCACTTTTTGACAATAATTTTTGAGTGGATTTATTTCTGGGCTCTCTATTCTGTTCCCTTCGTCTATATGTGTCTCTTTATGCCAATACCTTACTATTTTAATTACTGTAGCTTCATAATGTTTTAAAATCAGGAAGTGTAAGACCTTCAACTTTGTTCTTTCTCAAAATTGTCTTAGCTATTTGGGATCATTTGTGGTTGCATAGAAATTTTAGGATTGTTTTCTATATTTCTGTAAAAAATGTCATTGTGATTTTGATAGTGACTGCATTGAATCTCTAGATCAATTTGGTTAGTATGGGCATTCATGTCTTGCTATCCATGAATAATACAGAATGTCTTTCCATTTATTTATATCTTCAATTTCCTTTATCATTGTTTTGGAGTTTTCAATATAGAAGTATCTCACTATGTTAGTTAAGTTTATTTCTAAGTATTTTGTTTATTTTGATTCAATTTTAAATGGGGTTAATTTCCTAATTTCCGTTTCAGATATTTCATTGATAGTGTAAATAAATGCAACTTTTTTTTAAGGGTTTTATTTTTTTCAGTAAGCTCTAGGCCCAACTGGGCTTAAACTCAAGTCCCCAAGATCAAGAGTCATATGCCATAATGACTTAGACAGCCAGGCCCCCCTTTGACTTATTTTTGAATATTGATTTTGTACCTACAACTTTGTCAAATTTGTTTCTTTGTTGTAACAGTTTTTTTGATGGAGTCCAGGTTTCTTACCTCTAAATCATGTCATCTGAAAACATAATTTTACTTCTTCCTTTCTGATTTGAATGCTTTTTAATCTTATTCTTGCTTATCCTCTAATAGTTCCTGTACTATGTTAAATAGAAGTGGTGAGAGCAGGCATCCTTGCCTTGATCATGATCTTAGAAGAAAAGTTTCAGTTTTTCACCATTGAATATAATGTTAGGTGTGGGCTTTTCATATATGCTTTTATTATGCTGAGATACTTCCTTTTTATTCCTAGTCTGTTGACTGTTTTTATCAGGATAGGATGTTGAATTCTGTCAATGCCTTTTTTATATCTATTAAGATGATTTTTATTTGATTCTTTGTTATGCTAAAGTAGTGTATCATACTGATTGATTTTCATATGCTAAAACATTCTTGCATCTTTGGGATAAATCCCACGTAGTCATGGTTTGTCATTCTTTTAATGTGCTATTGAATTCAGTTAAGCTAGTATTTTGTTGAGGATTTTTTTGAATTATGTTAATCACATAATTTTCTTTTCTTACAGTATACTTTGCCTGGTTTTGGCATCAGGGTAATGTTGGTTTCGTAAATGAGTTTGGAGTGTTCCTTTTTTTTTCAGCCTTTTGGAGAGATTGAAAATGATTGGTTTAATTCTTTTATACATGTTTGGTAGAATTAACCAGTGAAACTCTCTAGTCCTGCATTTTCTTTTTTGGAAGTTTTTGATTACTGATTCAATCTCCTTATTTGTTATTGGTTTGTTCAGTCTTTCCATCTCTTCATAATTCAGTCTTGGTAGTTTTTATGTTTCTAGGAATTTATCCATTTCTTCTAGGAAATATCCAAAGTGTTGGGGTTTAATCGTTCATAGTAGTCTCTTATGACTGTTTTTATTTCTGTGACATCTGTTGTAATGTCTCCTCTTTTATTTCATGTATATTTATTTGAGTTTTCTCTTTTTTTTTAGTCTAGTCAAACAGATGTCCATTTGTTGATCCTTTCAGAAAAACAACTTTTAGTTTCATTGATTTTTCCCATTATTTTTCAGTTCTCTATTTCATTTAATTCTGCTTTAATTTTTATTATTCTTTCTTTTTGCTAACTTTGGGCTTTGTTTTCTTTTTTATAGTTCTTTGTGGTGTGAAGGTAGGTTGTTCATTTGAGATCTTTCTTCTTTCTATAATATGAGTATTTAGCACTATAAAATTCCCTCATATTACTACTTTTGCTGCATCCCATGAGTTTTGATATGTTATGTTTTCATTTTTGTCTCCAGATATTTTCTAATTTCCTCCCTGGCCCGTAGGTTGTTCAGAGTGTTATTTAATTTGCACCTATTTGTGAATTTTCTAGTATTCTTCCTGCTATCAATTTCTAGTCTCATTCCATACAGTCATAAAACATACTTGATATTATTTTAATCTTCTTCAATTTATTAAGACTTGTTTTGTTGCCTAATATGTGGTCTATCCCAGAGAATATTTCATGTGCACTTGAGAAGAATATGGGTTCTGCTGCTATTGGGTAAAATGTTTCTATATGCCTGGTAGATCTATTTGGTCTATAGTGTTGTCTAAGTCCTGTGTTTCCTTACTGATCTTCTGTCTGGATGTTCTATCCATTAGTGAAAGTGGGGTTTTAAAATCCTCAATTATTAGAATGCCCTCTATTTCTGCCTTTAATTCATTCAATATTTTATTTATACATTTGGATTTTCTGATACTGAGTGCATATATATTTATAGTTATGATATCTTCTTGGTGGAATGACCCTTTTATCATTATATAACTTATTTATTTGTCTCTTGGCAGTATTTAATTTAAAGTCTATTTTGTCTGATATATGTATGATTGCCCCTATTTTCTTTTGGTTACCATTTGTATGGAATATCTTCTCCCGTTCATTCACTTCTAGCCTATGTGTGTCTTTAAATCCAAAGTAAGTCGTATGTAGACAGTATATAGTTGGGCCTAGTTTTTTATATCCATTCAGTCAAAAAACAAAGCAAAACCAAAATAAACCCAAAGCCATGATTCTGTGTCTTTTGGATGGGGAGTTTAATCCACTTACATTTAAAGTAATTATTGATCAGGAATGACTTACTATTACCACTTTGTTAATGTTTTTGTGTCTGCTTTGTAGTCCTTTTGTCTATTTCCTCTTGTGGTCTTCCTTTGTGTTTAAAAATCTTTTTTGTAGTGACATATTTTGATTCATTTCTTGTGTGTGTGTGTATGTGTGTGTGTGTGTATGTATACTATAGGTGTTCTCTTGTTTTTACTATGGAGCTTACAAAACCATCTTATAATTGTGAGAATTTATTTTAAACTAATAACCTCTTAATTTCAATTGTACACAAAAAAACTACATTTTTATTTTCCCTCCCTATACTTTGTTATTGATGTCACAAATTACATCTTATATTGTGTATCTATGAATATATTTTATAGTTAATTATTTTTTATGCTTTGCCATTTAACTTCCATACCAGAATTAACAGTGGTTTAAGCATTACTGTTACAGAATTACAGTATTCTGCATTTACCTATATATTTCTGTTTATCAGCAAGACTTATATTTTTGTATGCTTAATGTTGTTGTTTAGCATCTTTTCATTTCAACTTAAAGGACCCTTTTTGGGATTTCTGTAAGGCAGGTATTGAATTCTATCAACTTTTTTTTTGTAAAGTCTTTATTTCTCCTTCATTTTTGAGGCATAGTTTTGCCAGATATAGTATTCTTAGTTGGCAGTTCTTTTCTTTTGGCACTTTGAAAATACCATCACACATTATTCTGGCCTGTAAGAGTTCTTCTGAGAAATCCATTACAGTCATATGGATAGATGTATTCTTATATGAGACAAGTCACTTCTTTCTTGATGTTTTCAAAATTCTTTCTTTGTCTTTGACTAGATACTTTGATTACAAGGTGCCTGGGTATTGATTTCTTTGGGTTCATCTTATTTGGACATTTATTTCTTCTTTAATGTCTGCTTTAATTTGGATGACCACTTCCTTCCCCAGAGCTAGGAAGTTTTCAACCATTACTTCCTTAAATATTCTTTCTGTCCTCTTTCTTATTCTTCTTCTGGTATTTCCATAATGAATATATTAATATATTTTGTGGTATCCCATAGGTCCCTTAAGCTTTTACACAGTTTTTCACTCTTTTTTTTCCTTTTCTACTCTGATTGGATAATTTCAAATGACTTTTCTTTTCTTCTCCTTGATCAAGTCTGCTTTCTTCTGCTTGATCAAGTCTGCTGTTGAAACCCTATAGAGAATTTTCAGTTACTGTGTACAGTTACTATATTCTCTAGCTCCAAAAATTTCTGGGTTTTAAATATATATATATAATATTTTACGTATTTATATAAATTATATTCTCTTTTGAAATATCTATTTTATTCATATTTTATTCTCCTAAACTCACTGAGAATTTTTATGATGGTTATTTTGAATTATTTGTCAGTTAATTAATATATTCCCATTTATTTGGCACCAGTTTGGGGAAACTTATTTTGTTCCTTTGTTTGAGCTATAGTCCCTATTTCTTAATGCTCCATGACACTTTGTTTTGGTGTCTGAACATTTGAAAACCCCCTCCTTTCCCCATTTTTCACAGACTAGTTTGTAAAGGGGAAGACCTTCACCAGTCAAGCCCAGCTAGAAATTTTGAGGAAAAGAGATATAGTTTTAAAGGGAAAGATCAGAAGTTCAATTCTGAAAATCTGAAGTTTAATACTCCTATTACAGATGCGAGGGGGGAAGTCAAGAAGTCTATTAACTATGAATCTAGGCAGTTCAGGCCAGATAAATATATTTAAGAAATGTCAGTGTGTATGCATATGTGTATACATACATATATATGTGTGTATGTATATATATATATACATACACACACATATATACATAAATATATATATAATTTAAAACCATGAGACTAGATGTGATTACCAAAGTAAGGAGTATGAATAAAATATAACAGAAACAATTTTTACAGACTATAATTGTATATAATTGATAAAAGTAGAATCATTCTAGTTCCCAACAGTCTCCTACTTTCTTTTGTGGTTTGTATTAATACATTCAATTAATAATTGGGGACCATTATGAAAGGCAGAATTCCAAAATGATCCCCAAGATCTGCACCTTCTGGAATATAGACGTCTTCTCCCAGTTATTCAATCAAACACTATACAAGTACTGCCCGGAAATGATTTTGCTGATATAATGAAAGTTCCAAGTCAGCTGACCTTAAATAGAGATTATTCTGGGTGGATCTAACCTAATGAAGTTATTATTAAAAGGGAATGGACTCTTTTTTTTTTAATTTTTTATTGTATTTATTTATTTGTCAGAGAGAGAGGGAGAGAGAGAGCGAGCACAGGCAGACAGAGTGGCAGGCAGAGGCAGAGGGAGAAGCAGGCTCCCTGCTGAGCAAGGAGCCCGATGTGGGACTCGATCCCAGGACGCTGGGATCATGACCTGAGCCGAAGGCAGCCGCTTAACCAACTGAGCCACCCAGGCACCCCTGGACTCTTTTTTTTTTTTAAAGATTTTATTTATTTATTTATTTGTCAGAGAGGGAGAGAGAGAGAGAAGCAGGCTCCTTGCCGAGCAAGGAGCCCAATGTGGGACTCGATCCCAGGACGCTGGGATCACGACCTGAGCCAAAGGCAGCCGCTTAACCAACTGAGCCACCCAGGTGTCCCTGGACTCTTTTTAATTGAAGAGATTAAAAGTATGAGAGGGCCAGTGGAAGGAGCCATATTTCAAGGAATGTAGCTAGCTTCTGTAATCTGTGACCCCAACAAGGATAGAGCTGACAGGAAGAAAGGAAACAGGGACCTTTCTCTTATAACCCTAAGGAACTGAATCTTGCCACATCTACATCAGCTTGAAAGAGGACTCCAAACTCCAGATGATAATGCAGCCTCGTCAATACCATGACTTTAGCTTTTGAGACCTTAAACAGAGCACACAACCAGACCATGCCCTGATTCTTGACCTACAGAACTGAGAACTAATAAATGAATACTGGTTTAAGCTATGAAGTTTTCAGTAACTTGTTATGCAGCATTGAAAAACTAATACAGCTATGTTGTATTCATTGTTTTTGCAAATATTACAACATGTTGGATAATTGAAAGGATTTGCAAGTCTCCACAGAGCATACGCACATAAGACTTTCAATAAAGGCAAATGATACAGTAGAGCAGTAGAAAGTTAATGCAGACAAACATCAGGGGATCAAGAACCTTTCAAACACAGCTTCCCAAGATGCTTCTTATTCGTGTAAGGATGTGCATCATCTCCAAATAAAAGCATCATGATTTACATGATAAATCTTAGTTTCAAGAAAACTCCCTATAAGTTTCCAGTGATGCTTTTTGTGCCCTTCTTTTCATGTAGCCAAGCCAAGCTATCTAACTGATGATGCCAGGTATAAGCCCCAATTTAAAAAAAAAAAAAATCAGCCCTGGGTACCACCAGGGGAGTTTCAAATTTTAAATAGTACATTATAAATCATTAATTAGTTCACTGCCCTTAGCTCAGCCAACGGTCAGTGCTTCCCCAAGAAATGAACATAGAGCCGAACCACTTCTACTGTAAAATAATTTATCCCATGAAGTTTTGTTTCTCTTTCCCTTCTTCACTCTCCTTCTTCACTCCAAGCAAGATACCACATATTGGCTTTGGTAAGTGAGCAAGTAGGTAGACAAATAAGCAGATATCACTTGGGGCCTTCAAGAAGGATATATTGCATCAGAGGGTCCTTCCTCAGGTAATAAACCTCCAATTCAAA
Source organism: Mellivora capensis (assembly GCA_004024625.1). Lineage (NCBI taxonomy): Eukaryota > Metazoa > Chordata > Mammalia > Carnivora > Mustelidae > Mellivora > Mellivora capensis. The sequence goes on from PISX010021359.1 coordinate 30,985, forward strand.
GTCTGTTGCCCATGCTGAGATAATGTTGTGGTCAACCACATGTTATGAGATACTCTAGTTGAGTTACTAGGTCTGCAGGGCAGTCCTTAACCCACCTTCTTTTCTAGCCACTGTCAGAGGATACTTAGGGTGTACAGCTGCACTTGCCGGCAAGGTGTGGAGGAAGAATTATTGATAAGGATAGACTCAATATGGAATTTCACTGTTGTTTTGATTGTGCCAGCCTGAAGTTATCTATGAGAAGCCAGTGGGTAGATCTTTAATGAGCAGTTCCAGCTAGTGAAATAACCCTAAGTACTAATCCCCAAGTATCTTAAAGTCCTTCAGTTGTTCCTTATGGACTGACAATGACCTATATCTCTCCCATTCCCTGCTATTTCACATCTGGAAATTTTCTTTGTTTAAATTGTTAAACTGTTTATATTGCTCATTATTTACAAAAGTGATCTTAATATAGTGGTATATAATGGAAAAAGAGAAAAGTCCTCCTCAATAACCTCATAGTCTCATTCCCCAGAAGTAAACACAATTGAATGCCTGTCCTGCCACTTCTTTTTCTATTCATTCACAAAGGTGCATGAGCATATGCATTTTTTTCACTGAAGAAAATAAAATGAGCATTGTACAACTTTTATACTTTTAAAGGTTTCCTATAGTAGGCATCACATTATTTAATCTATAACCTATTGATGGACATCTATCTTTTTTCCACTATATTGCTATTTTAATAATGCAATGACCAACTCTTTATATATGCATGTAAATATCTGCAAAACATGGCTTCTTAGAATTGTTGGATCTTTTGTTTACGTGTTTCATTTTAATAGGAACTGCAAATTTTCTCTCTCAAAAGCAGTACTAATTTACAGAAACTTGGAACTCATTAGAAAAACTGAGATATTCTGACTTCCCAGAGGGATCCCTTTTGGTTTGTACTAAGTCACAGGTGATTGGCATTGAATTTTTTAAAAATATAATTGAATCTACTCTGTGTCTTCTACAAAATTCTCTAACTTTCTGTCTTCCTATTTTTACCCTTTCCTGTTTACTTGCAGCACCATTTTTTTCCCTTTCATTTGTTTTCAGTTTTATTTCTGTTTTGTCATTTTAGTGGAACTTGGGGAGAGATGTGAGATAAAACCTATTTTCACATCTGCATCAACTAACTGTTTATTCATTCATCATACATTTACTCTGTATTTATGCAGGCACTGCAGGCACTGAGAATACAAAGATGAATAAAACATAAATTTACCTTTCAGAAATTTTGAAAGTGCAAATGATAGCACCACAATTAGCAAATAAAAGATAGATGGAGAAATGGATTATAAAATATAACTGAAGAGTGACTCTGGGAGGAAAGACAGGTTCAAGGTGAGGAAAGACTTGAAAGGTAAGTAAGGGCAAGAGGACACCTCATGAAAGTTACAGAAGAGTAGAAGTTAGAAGAGTAGGCTTGGAAAGCTTGAAGTGGTCAAATATGGCTGGAGTACAGATTCTTTTGTAGGATAAAGGGAGGTGAGATTAGAAGAATGAACTGAAGCAAGAGCACTGGAGTCTTTGAATGTCATGCTAAGAATCTGGTATTCAGCTCATAAAGGAGAGATAGCCTGAAAATTGTGGAGCAAGAAAATAATTCATGTCTGCAATTTACAATATTCAAGTCTAAATCTTACAATTTACCTCTGATATGAAGGTTGAATTAATCATTCAATCAATATTTTATCGATAGCCTACTATGTGTCAGAAATTTTTTTTAAGATTTTATTTACTTATTTGACAGATAGAGATCACAAGTAGGCAGAGAGGCAGGCAGAGAGGAAGAGGAGAGCAGGCTCCTCGCTGAGCAGAGAGCCCGATGTGGGGTCTCATGACCTGAGCCAGAGGGAGAGGCTTTAACCCACTGAGCCACCCAGGCGCCCCATGTCAGAAATTTTGATAAGACCTAGAACTTCAATAAGAACAGATTTAAAACAATGATACGTGAAAATTATTGTAATAGTTTGGGAAACAGATTATATAACCAGAAGTAAGAAATGAAGACGGAAGAAATGAAGGCAACAAAAGGTTGAGTTTAGGAAAGAAAGAACTGACAGAAAAGGGTTGGGGTGAGTAAGAGGGGAAAAGAACCAAGTATGTTGCCTTTATTTGGGGGACAAGGAGCTAGAGAGAATTCTCCTAAGCAAAACAAGTCAGTCAGAGAGAGACAAATACTATGTGATTTCACTCAAGTGGAATTTAAGAAACAAAACAAATGATCATAAGGGAAAATAAAACCGAGGAGAACCAAGAAACATACTCTTACCTATAGAGAACAAACTGATGCTTGCCAGAGGGGATACTGGTGGGGGGCATGGGTGAAAGAGGTGATGGGGACTAAGGATGGCATCTGTGCTGAGCACTGAGGGTTGAACCACAATGAGATATATATCACTTTACACCTGTCAAAATTACTATTATCAGCAAGAAAAGAAATAACAAGTTTTTTTTTTCTTTTCAGCGTAACAGAATTCATAGTTTTACACCACACCCAGTGCTCCATGCAATGCGTGCCCTCCACAATACTCACCACCAGGCTCCCCCAACCTCCCACCCCCACCCCTTCAAAACCCTCAGGTTATTTTTCAGAGTCCATAGTCTCTCATGGTTCATCTCCCCCCCCAATTTCCCTCAACTCCCTTCTCCTCTCCATCTCCCCATGTCCTCCGTGTTATTTGTTATGCTCCGCAAATAAGTGAAACCATATGATAATTGACTCTCTGCTTGACTTATTTCACTCAGCATAATCTCTTCCAGTCCCGTCCATGTTGCTACAAAAGTCGGGTATTCATCCTTTCTGATGGAGGCATAATAC
>PISX010021360.1:0-33736 GCA_004024625.1 Mellivora capensis
TTTTTTTTTTTTTTAAGGAAGATTCACTAGTACTACTCATGACCACTGGATAAGCCAATCTATTTAAAAATCAGTATCTCAAGTGAACACATATTTCAGTTGAATAAAACACATATTTTACTGGAGCTTTTAAAAAAGCTGGTATCACATTGCGGTACTAAGATATACATATTGAGACTGTGCACTGGAGTTCCAAAACCACTGAGCAGATAAAATTCCACATTGTATGTCATGAAGTCTCTGACAAAACAGTATCAAAGTTCTACCCTCTCATTAAGTAACTCTTATAAAAGCCAAAGAATGAACAATAAACTATTGTGTCCTAAATTCTCAGTATAAAATTCAAACTTTCTCTATTTCTAAAGAACACATTTTATCCTTTTATTATGTCACAGACCAACCGCCAGAGCAGAGTGCACCTGGATGATGACAACGCGCAAACACAGGTAACTCGTATCGGTATGCTGAGCATCTCCTCCTAAAGCTCTCTGAGATCTGCAGGACTTGAAGTCAAAAGGGCTTGGAAGTCTATCTATATTAATTGGGAGTGGTTGACAGTCCTTTAACAACTGGTAAATTTTTTTAGCCAAAAGAATGCAGAACCTGTTAATAGGTCATCTATTATAAAATGAACTAGACTGGAGTCTTAAAGATTACAACAGAATTAATTTATTGATCAAGTTACCCACTTCAGATATTTCCACAACCGAAATGTCACTGCGATCTGATACTTACCAAAACACTTCTGTATTTCTGCTTCAGTTTTTCAGTGTGAGGACAACGAATATGACAGCTCCAGCTCTCTCGCCTTCATCATTTTTTTAGGTCAGGTCATTATTATAGTTCATCCTATTGTGCTGAGTGATCAAAATGATAACCAAACAGGTATCATATCTGAAAGACTTCGTTCAGTACAGTATTTAGATTTGCATTTCTTATTAACTTGAACTTGATAAGATAATCATTTAAAATGCACAGCAATTGTAAAATAAGTTTTTTAAGTGATTTATTTTAAATTTTTATTTTTTTATAAACATATAATGTATTTTTATCCCCAGGGGTACAGGTCTGTGAATCGCCAGGTTTACACACTTCACAGCACTAACCATAGCACATACCCTCCCCAATGTCCATTACCCCAGTAAAAGAAGTTTTTAAGTGTCAACTCCACACCTAGCTGGTTTCTGACTCAGCCACATCTTGTCATTAATATTACTGACATTTCTTGTGAAGAGCTGCCTCTTCTAGTACATTCCACAACTGATCTTATCTAATCCTCCTAATACCTCCCTGAATTAAATATTACACCCGATTTTCCTGGTAAAATACCAAAGCATTTAGTGATACTTTGTGAGCCTTGAGATAAGTTTCTGGCTTTCCATTCATCCACCCAATGAGTGATTGTTAAAATACTTATTATATTCACTGTGGTCACATTAAATGCAGAAAAAAAATAGGGGATGCATAAGAGGGAAAGATACTTAGATACCTAATTCTTCTGGACAGAAAAACACTACCAGAGACTCTGAAAACATGTTTCAGGATATACCAAAGCAGCACTGTGGCTGTTTACTGGCAACAAGAAAGGAGTGGTGCTAATACTTGAAGCAGACTTGCCTACTAGTGAGAGTATGCTGGGGTTTACACTCAAAGTGTATCAAAGCCTTAGAAATGCCTAGGCAGAAGGCAAGACTTCCTATCTGTATTAACGATTCTCTTAAATCTCTTTCTCCGGTAACTTATAGTAGCCCTATCAGCAAACCCAGTCTACTCTCCTCTGAGGATTGAGAGTGATCCTTAAACACCAATCACATGACTCCACACCCCACTTGGTATTCTAAAGGATTCCCCATGCATTTAGGGGGGAAAATGCCAATTTTTAACAGAGGCAAAAAAAACCCCTATCTACCTCTAAAATCTTAGCTTGTACCACTACCCCCCTTATTCATTGGTCTTCAAACATGTTCTCTTTTTTCATGAATTTGATGGAAGCATGTAACACGATCTTTGGAAACTCATGCCCCATCCCTCATACCTTTCCCAAGCTTGTTTCTACCCATCTGTGGCAAGGAAAAAGATGGCCCACCAAAGATGTCCACATTCTAATTCCAGTGGGTATGTTAGCTTACAGAACAAAGTGGAATTAAGGTCACAGACAGGATTGAGAAGGGTAATCAGCTGACCTTAAAATAAGGAAATTATCCTAGATTATCCAAGTGGACTCAATGTAGTCACAGGGTCCTTAAAAGTAGAAGAGGGAGACAGAGTAATTCAGGGAAAGAGATGTGACAATGGAAAAAATGTTCAGAGAGATGCAATTTTGCTAGCTTTAAATAAGGAGAAAGGGTCTCACAGGCTAAGGAATGTAAAAAAACAAAACAAAACAAAAACAAAAAAACAACCTTTAGAATCTGAATAAATCAAGAAAACGCATTCTCCCTTAGAGCCCACAGAAGGAATAGAGTCTTGCTAATACACGAATTTTATCCCAGTGAGACCCATGTTGGACTCAGATGTTCAGAACTGTAAGATAATAAATTTGTGTTGTTTTAAGCTACTAAAATTTTTATATTTCTTACAGTAGCCATAGAAAACTAATACACCATCTTTGGGATTTTAGTTTAGATTTCACTCTCCATTTTAAATTAGTTCTTCTACTTATATAATCTCCCCAGAATTGTGTCCTTCCTCAGAACTTATCATAATTAGTAACTGTACTTTCACTTTTGTGATTATTTGTTTAATATCTATCATCCTTTTTGGACTCAAATGTCTGCAAGAATGGGAACTGTGCAACTTTTATCATCACTGCATCCCTAGCATCCCAACAGTGCTGGGCACATGATTGACCCTCCCTCAGTATTTATAGAACAAACAGAGAATTCCACATGCAACACATTTTACAGATAAGAAAAAAAGAAGTTCAGAGAGATTCAAAAGTTTATCTAAGGTACACAGCAAATTTGGAATTTAAACACCAACAACCTGACTCGGGTCTACCCTTTATTGGTCTGGGGCGGGGTCAGTCATGATCCATTTCTTAGCACAATGTCTGGGGGTGGCTCTTATTGACAGCTATTCTCTCTCAGTGAATAACTCCTTTCTCCATACAGCTCATGCCATGAAACAACTAGAAGGACTTCTGCAGCTCATACCGAACATCTTCCAGAACAGACAAGAGACCCACTGACTACAGCATTCAAACCTGCACCAGAGTTGATCAAGGCAGAATCCCAATGCTTATTCATAAAATAAAAAGGGATTAGGAAGCAGGACAACAAAGAATTCCAGTGTTCTTTAAAAGTGAAGGGATTTCTAAGTGACACATGAGTGTCAGGGATTCCTCATAATTCATATTTTTAAATTAAGAATAATGGGTAGGAGGGAAGCCTGGGTGGCTCCCTGGTTAAGCATCTGACTCTCAATTTCAGCTCAGGTCACCATCTCAGGGTCCTGGTCCAGGGTCCAGCTTGGCACACTGGATGTGGAGCCTGCTTAAGATCCTGTCTCTACCCTCCCTGTGCCCCACCCCACACCCCAAAAGAATACTGGGTAAGAGTCAATTACGTAGACAGCAATTAGGCAGTGACCCTGTACTGCCAGCTTCGCCATGACCTTTCATGACCGTGCGCTTCTGCACGTCATGCACTCGCTCACTCAGGCACATGTGCATACATTCAGCAAGCATTCACTGAGCTCGTTCGGTGCCAGGCCTATGCTGAGCACTTCATTTAATGCTTCCATTTTATCATTTAAATCTTCACAGCTGCATTTAGAAGCAGGCAACACGAGCGACTCCATTTCACTTATAAGGAAACCAAGCTCCTGGTGTGTAAGTGACTCGCCCAGTGTCACACAACCAAGGAGTAGCTGGGCCCCAGCTTCCCTCTTGGAAACCTCTACTTTCAAAGCCCAGCTGCACTGCCAGCCACAGGTGCAGCCTTTCCAAGGGCCTCAGGCAGGGCTTCCCTCCCCTCTGCTGGGCTCCATCGTCCTGTCTTGCCTCTGAATGGCTCTCGAATCAGCCCGATTAGTACTAAATATCTACGCGTCTTTCTTTTCAAGATGTGAGTTTCTTGGGGAAAGGAATAGTGGAGGGTAGACATTTCCTCATTACTTCTTACTGAAAAAATTAGTAAACTGAAGATAAAGAGGAAGTATAAACAGCTGGCATCCACAAGGCCAGGAAATAAAATGGAAGAAGTTTGTTTTCTTCTCTCCCATTTTTGATAGTAAAAACTCAGGTTTAAAAACATGTGAAAATTAATACAATGAAAACCAGTTTGAAAGTGTTCCTCGGAGGCACACTGCTCAGTGACCCGGGGTCATTCCTTCCCTCTCCTCTGAGCATCAGGGACTGTGCCAGTGCTGCCTTAGCCAAAGCCCACACCCTGCTCAGGGCCATGCCCGGGCTTCTGGAGCCTTCCCGTCCCTCCTTGTGACTCAGCACCTTCTGTCTAAGCTGACAGGGCTGCACACTTTCTCTAGGTAGGTGTGTTTGCCATAAAATCCAGGTCAGTCACACAAAAAAGAGCTTGCTCCAGGGATTAAAGGAGGAGCTGGGAGGAGAAGAAAATTCAAGACGTAACAATTACCACAGGTTTGGGTGTTAGGGCTGTAGGCCCTACAAATAAGACTCCGTCTCTTAGTGGCTGCCAGGCCCTAAATCCAAAATGGAGACCGCAAAGGCATACCCTAACCCATGATGCTTAGGAACCAACATCATCCCATAATGCAAGTCCTCCAGCACCATTTGTTAAGTAGAAAGAAAAGACATCTGTATCGCAAGCCTAGGAAAAGAGTCATTTATTTACATTTATTTAACAAACACTTAACTAGGACTTACTGAGTGCCAAGCAATATTCTAGGCACTTTATGAACATTAGCTCATTTAGTTCTCAGAGCAATCCTAAGAGACAGTTTCCCAGTTTTACAGACAAGGGAGCATTTCTGAACAAAGAGAGATTCAGCGGCTGGTCAAGATGGAAGGGAGGACACGGTAGAGCCAAAATGTATGCCCGAGCAGTTTGGCTTTGGAATCCAACTTTAGCCACTATACTATGTTCCCTTGTGTTTTTTAAAAACAGCATAATATTTTCATATTAAAATGTCCCAAATTCCTGAAACACTGGCAACAATTTTAATAATTCTCTAAATCCAGCCAGGGCAGCAGATGCTATAAAATGGCGCCCTCCTGTCGTCATCCCTGCCTGCACCCCAGCTCAAGAATACAGCACAGTCTGGGTTCCCTGCAGCAGTAGCTCCTGAGCCTTCCTGCTGACAGTGTCTCCCTCTCCCATTCAACTAACATACTGCTTCCTAATCAGACTTCTTGGTCTGCCCTTCATCAACAGTTTCCCATTTCCCATTGGATTGGGTCCTCCCTCCTCCTGTCTGAAGCCCAGGGGCCCCTTCTCACCTGCTCAGGTGCATTTTTCATGACCCCTCTCTGCTATAATATATGTCTTTCAGTCAAGTGAAGCCCATCTCCTCCCTGCATGGAGACCACTCTCTTCTTAGTTCCACTTGAGTTTCTTCCCTCATTTTGTTCCTTTGCACTGCCTGGGATAGCCTTCCTCTTCTATCTGTTCAAAAGTGACCCACCAGTGAAGACCCATCTATGGAAACTTCCCAAAAAGTCTGAGCTTCCCTAGTTTCCTTCCACCTGAATTCCACCTTAGAGTGATAAGACTTTTCAATTCTGCACAAATCAACTCCGACTTGAATTTCTCAGTCTTGCTTGTCTTCTTCCAAGTGTGCATCTTGCATTTATCCTCAAACTGGACTGTCCTGAGGTCAAATCTCCTCATCTGCTCCCTTCGCTCTTCTCACTACTTCCTGCCATCCCCACTTAGTTATTTTATTTCTTTCCTTTTAATGTAGGTGTGGAGGGTTGTGGGACTCCTACTTCTCATTCATAGCACAATATCCTCATTGGTTCTTGCATGGCCCTTCCCCTATTTCATTTTATCTCCCCTTTTATCTCCACAGCTCGGCCACTTCTCCACCTTACAGATTTTAATGTGTTTTTTATGAATGGTTTTGCAAAATGAAAACAATTGTTTGTTCTTGCTGTTTTTGCTGCACTCTGTGACTCAGCGATAGTGTAGTCCATACATTAATCTACCTGCTGGGAGTGCACCCACCTCACTGAACCATCTGCTCTTCTGGGTGGATATCCAAGTTGTCTCCAGCTCCTGATCACTACCAATAATGTTGCAATCAGCACCTTGTATAAGTCCCTTGATGGAGCCAAAGCAAAGTTTCTTTGAGATACACATAACACACACACACACACACACACGCACACACACCCTAAGAGCAAATTGCTGAGGCCCAGATGTGTATGTCCTAATCTGACCAAGCACTGTCAGATTCTCTCTAGAATCACTGCCACCTGCCAGCACGGACCCAGGTCTGTTCTTCTTGCCATTGCAACAGGCCTTCAAATCAGTGCAATACCTCGGGAAACACCTTGAGAACTTTTAAATAAAATCAATGCTCAAGTCCCACCCACACAGTTTAGATTTGAACTCTCAGGGTGGGGCTTGGTTGTTGAGTTTTTTAAAAATCTTTTCAGGTGATTCTAATGCACATTCAGGGCAGGGAATCTCTGGTATAATTCTTTATATCTCTTTATGTTATTTATACCTCTTTATATTGTTATCACTCATCATATTGTTTTAATTTGCCTTTTTCTTCTCTGATTAGTCATGATTTTGAATATCTCTTTATATACTTATTAACACTGAGGGTTTCTTCTTTAGTAAACTGTTCTCCAGCATACTTCCATGGTTGAAAGTAGGTTAAAGTGACAATTAGGTACAGGATTGAAGAGGAAAAAATCGTGGGGACTGAGCTATATAACTACATGAGAAGGAACACTCTCACTCCCAATAGTCTCAATGATAGTTTGTAAGCCTTTGGTTTTCATAAATTCTCTGTATAAGCCACCAACTCCTTACCTAAGTGCTGCTTCCCGAATTACTACTCAGCCCCACCAGAATTAAGGGTGGGAGTCGAAGCAAGCAAGGACCCAGGCAAAGGAATCCCTCCATCCCTCTACACCCTCAGACAGTGCTCTCTTGGCCAGTGGTCTGCCCTGGCCGACTGAACAGGGCCAGTTGCCGGGAGATGTGTCTTCCAGTTATTACAGGGGAAGCTCTTCTATCATCACTGGCTGGCAGTCAAAGGGAGACAGTTACTATTCCCGTTCAGACATGTTATAGAGTTCTGGAAGTAGCTGCCAGGCCTTGCAGCAAAAAAGTAACTCTGTTGTCTGCAAGTGAGCTGGCAACGGCCAGGCTCACTTCCCAGCAGCCAAGCCCGATAGCTTACCTAGCTGGGGCTTTAAATGTGCACAACATCTGAGATTGAGTCAGAATATGCTCAGAGATTCAGACGCAGGGTGCAAAGTCATTGTGCTGCATTGAGGCAGGGCAGGTAAACAAGTCATTTCTTTGTTCTCCACTTGTCCTTCAGGGGGTTGTGCTAAGAGCTCTGACTCTTATCCATCAATGCCAGGAAACTGCAGGAGTCTACATTAATGTTCGAGACCCGGTCCCAAAGGCCCTAAATGACTTCCACATTTTCAACTAAGACTTAAAAATTAATATATTAACAATTAGCACAATATGACTCATGTAATCATGAATCAATTATAGTTAATTATAGTTAAACATTTTAATATGTTTGATATGAGGTGGGGTATGAACTCCAAGAGCATGAATGCCCTTGGAATAAGATCTTAGTATGGTCCTAGAAAACCTGTGGGCCCAAGAAGGAATCAAAACGAGACACTTCAGCACCATGTTTTCTATGTCTTTGGAACTCAACTTGTCAACTTTGGAAATATTGAAGACTGTATTTTAATTACATTAGGCCTACAAGCCAGCAGTGGTTCTCATCCTTGGATACTTATTAAAATCACCTGAAGAGCTTTTAAAACTTCATTGTTGGGGCTATATCCCACCCCAGTTACACAAGAATCTCTGGAGATGGTACTTAGGGAGTCCATGCATTTTAAACTCCCAAGTTTAAATCCCAGGCGATTTCAATGCATGTCCAAGGATGAGAATTGCAGAATTTGAGAGTGCCTTCATCAGTCTTTCTTTACTTGCTCTTAATTTAACCAGAACCCAGATAAGAGATGAAGGCTCTTGTGGAGACAAAAGCAAAACAGACCCCAGTTAAGCTTTGTTTCTAGAGAGTTCTTTTTCTGAATTCTCTAGAACAGTTTGCTGGATCTAGATACACTTCTGAATCTTAATGGCTGAGAACACTGCAAATGTTAGGGCTGCGATGATTTGATTCAGGATTTTTTTTTTTTAATGTTTGGAAACTCAACTCCAAATTCACAATAGCAGGGGCAAGAACACAGCAAGATATCAGCAAGCGTGGACCCAAAGCCACCAGTTCCACAGATTCACCAGGGACTGAGAAATAAGGCCTTTTTCAGCCTCAGAAGTGTGGCCCCTCTGTCCACGTCTTTAAAGATTTTATTTATTTATTTGACAGACAGAGACCACAAGTAGGCAGAGAGGCAGGCAGAGAGAGAGGAGGAAGCAGGCTCCCCGCTGAGCAGAGAGCCCGATGTGGGGCTCGATCCCAGGACCCCTGGATCATGACCTGAGCCGGAGGCAGAGGCTTTAACCCACTGAGCCACCCAGGTGCCCCTCTGTCCACGTCTTTAATCTGCACATCATAATCAAGAAAAACTGAAATTTCTCACTGTTGAGACTTTTAATAGGAGTGTGGAACAGAGATTATGGGAGAAGGGGCAATCATTCTTCCACTGAGGCTTACATCTACAGTCACCCATAGGGGAACAACCAATTCATGCATCGTGGTTGTACAGTTTGCAATTTTTCTTCACCTAAATAAATACTGGTTTGAGAACAATGATTTTGTCCTAATTATAACTGATTTAAACATTAACTGTTTTGCATTACATTCATGAGTGAATTTCAGAATCCTGCATTTCAAACTCCTAAAACCAAGTTCAGTAACTATTTTCATTCCTCAAATTCATAATAAGTTGTATGTCTCTTTCTTGTTCAACAATTTCTTCTTGAAAATGGAAAACCTATACAATCAAAATCGATTGGTTGTGAATTTGCCAGTGATTCTTGCCAGTTAGGTATGTCTGTCTGTGTTCAACATTTAGCTGTAGCAAGTATTTCTCCTTTATTTGTCATTTCCAGTCACTAAACAAATTTAATCACAATGAAAGAAAATAAAACTTGTCCACACTTTTACGAATATTTTATTTTCTGAATCAGATCTTCTTTTAAGTTGTATATCTAAAAGCTCCAATTAATGACTATTTTCTTATTCTGTGTTTATGGCAGAAGTTAAAATTCTAGAGTTTCAGAGTCATAAACAACAATCGGCATTAAGACATAAAATCTTCGGGGCACCTGGGTGGCTCAGCTGGTTGGGCGACTGCCTTCAGCTCAGGTCATGATCCCGGACTTCCAGGATCGAGTTCCGCATCAGGCTCCCAGCTCCTTAGGGAGTCTGCTTCTCCCTCTGACCTTCTCCTCTCTCACTCATTCTCTCTCAAATAAGTAAATAAAATCTTAAAAAAAAAAAAAAAGACATAAAATCTTCAATCTATACCCAATAAGTACATATGTGGTTGTCTGTTAGACTGTAGTTTATTACCAGCATGTTCTAAATGCAACTTACACAAGATACACCATCCAGAGCTATTTCCAGCATATAGTGATATTTGAACACAGCACACACAGTGGAAGAAAGAGACTTAAAATGTAGGAACAGGCCAGGTCACCGTGGACAGGGAGGTAATAAAAGCTGGAGTGGAGGGGTGCCTGGGTGGCTCAGTTGGTTAAGCGACTGCCTTCAGCTCAGGTCATGATCCTGGAGTCCTGGGATCGAGTCCCACATCAGTCTCCCTGCTCGGCAGGGAGTCTGTTTCTCCCGCTGACCTCTCTCCTCTCATGCTCTCTCTCTCTCTCTCTCTCAAATAAATAAATAAAATCTTAAAAAAAAATGCTGGAGTGGAATTCTTGGTCTTCCTTTGGATCTGGAATTACTGACACGCTTGACCTTCTGCCTCCCTGCTCTGGCTTCCTCTCTATCCCCTAAATTGTTTTTATTCCAGTAAAAGACATGGAAGAAATCTTGTTTTGTCTGAATTACCTCTTTTAACAATTTGCTGGATGATAGATTCAGAACAGGCTTTCAGCTGTGACCAAGGGCCGATGTACTCAAGAGGCCTGGAAGATGCTGAGAACAAGTCCATGGTCATTCTGCCCCAAAGGACACTAATTGACCCAGGGGATCCCAATTCTAGCAGCACACACCATTAGTCTGATAACCTCCTAAACATATCGATTTTTTTCAGTTTCTGTTATATGTCCTTTGTTTTGTTGCCACGTTCTTCCTGATACAAAATTTTGAAGTCATTTTCAGAAATCTGAGATTAATGGTGGATACCTGCTCTTACTGTAATGCTTTTCTGTCATAAACCTTATACCAATCATAGAATCGCATATTGTACATAAGTGATTATTATATAGGTATAATTCTCTGCAATTCTGACTATATCCGTAGCTGGTAGGTATAAATTATTTCTTTCAAAATGCACTAAAAACAATTCTGCCCACTTCACAACCAGCTAGTAGTGCCTGGACTATTAAAAACCTCTAGGCTTTCCCTCTTATATTCAGTGATTGTCAAAGAAAACATGAAAAATGTGATTTACCATTTTTTTATGTCTGCTGTTTACTGTCTGCCCTGCCCCTGTCTTCTCCCACCCCCACCCAGAATCCACAGGGCAGGGATCTTTATTGGTTTTGTTCAGTAATGCATCTCAGGTCCTAGGACAACACCCAGCACACAACAGGCACTCAGTAAAGACTTGTTGCCAAATGGAGATAACTTTGTTTTCAACTCCCTTAATATTTTTTTCTTGCCTGTTTCTACCTCAAGAATGTTTCTAGTATATGCCTATGTCCACCTTGGCTTTACTTGTTTGCTTATTCAAACTTTTATAAATAACTTGTTTAAAAATATATAGCACATACTAATAAAACTGCATATTAATAATGATAAAATTAAGACCCACCTCAGTACCATCAAAGTTGAGATATGAAAATTTACCCACATCCCAGGAACCTTCTATATCCCTTTCAGAGCACAAGGGTATCTCCTGCCTGGAGACAACAACTATTCTAGTTTCTATAGTAATTATTTCCTTGTTGTCTTTGTAGTGTCATATATTCATATGCAAGTCTAAACAACTTTTAGATTCTTGCTCTCAAGTGTGAAATTTTTATATTCATCCTAGAACTCACAACTTCTCAAAATCGAAGCTTCATCAAGCCCTCGCCTTTCTACAAGAAGAGGCAAAAGTATTAGAATCAGTGAATCTTACTTCCCCCAACTCCTGACACATACACTACTGTTTCCTGGTGTTTCAATCCTATCTTGTTGGGGTACTTCTGAATCCCACTGTATATCATCATCACTGTTTTATACAATCAATATTTACTTACACCAGTCTTTTCGTATTTAGTTCCTTCTTGCACTCAAACTTTTCCTCCAAGGTCACCTTCCTTCTGCCTGAAGGAATATCCTTTAGAATTTGCTTTCATGAAGGTCTGTGGGTGACCAAAGCTCTCACTTTTAGTTTGTCTTTAATGTCATTATTTCCCCATCTTTTTTCTCTCTCTGCTTTTAAGATTCTCTCTTCATCTCTGAATTTTGATAGTTTCACTATAATGTGTGTAGGTGTAAATTTCTCTTAATCTTGCTTACGAATTTCTGGATATCTAAGGCTGTGGCTTTATCGGTACAATGTGGGTAACAACAGCTGCCTTGATTTGAGGATGAATTATTATTTAGTGGAGCCACCCTCATGAATGACCTTGGCCAGATCTACCAGAGAACTTGCTGCAGCTTCTCCATCAGCATTGCTGCTTCCTCTTGCACTTTGATGTTACGGAGATGGCTTCTCTCCTTAAACATCATGAACCAACCTCTACAGCAACTTTTCTTCTACAGCTTCTTCACCTCTCTCAGCCTTCACAGAATTGAAAGGCAGTAGGGTCTTCTTCTGGATCAGGGTTTGACTTAAGGACATGTTGTAGCTGGTTTGATCGTCCCTTCAGACTATGTGAACTTTCTCTAAATCAGCAACACGGCCATTTCACTTTCTTATCATTCATGTGTTCTTGGAGGTGCACTTTAATTTCCTTCAAGAACTTTTCCTTTGGGGCGCCTGGGTGGCTCAGTGGGTTAAGCCTCTGCCTTCGGCTCAGGTCATGATCCCAGGGTCCTGGGATCGAGCCCCACATCGGGCTCTCTGCTCAGCGGGGAGCCTGCTTCTCTCTCTCTCTCTCTCTCTCTGCCTGCCTCTCTGCCTACTTGTAATCTCTGTCTGTCAAATAAATAAATAAAATCTTCAAAAAGAAAAAAAAGAACTTTTCCTTTGCATTGACAATTTTGGCTAACTGGTCCAAAAAGCCTAGCTTCTGGCCCAACTTGACTTTTAATATGCTTCCTCACTAAGGTTAATCATTTGCAGCTTTTGACTTAAAGTAAGAGCTGTGTGACTCTTCTGTTCCCTTGAACACTTAGAGGCCATTGTAGAGTTATTAACTGGCCTAATTTCAATAATGGCGTGTCTCTGGGAATGGAGCCTGAGGAGAGGGAGAGAGATGTGGGAATGACCAGCTGATGGAGCAGTCAGAATACACTTATAGACTAAGTTTCCCATCTTATATAGGAGCCATTCATGGTGCCGCAAAATACTTATAATAGTAACATCTAAGATTACTGATCACAGATCACCATAACAAATATAATAATGAAGTTTGAAATATCATCAGAATTACCAAAATGTGACACACAGACACAAAGTGAGCAAAAGCTGTTGGAAAAGTGGTGCCAGCAGATTTGCTCCACCAAAGGTTGCCACAAACCTTTACTTTGTAAAAAATGCAAAATCTACAAAGTGTAATACAGCAAAGCATGGTAAAATGAAATCTGCCTATATGATTACGTAGGGCTAAGGAATTTTAAAGGCTTTATATGGGGGTGTGTTTGCATGAGAAGTGCTGGATCACACCACAGCTGATTTAAGGTGGTTTTTTTTTTCAATTAAATATAACAATATTTAGAGTACTGAGTGTATGGAAACTTCCATTTTTTCTGTATAACTAGGATGCGTTACTAAAATAGCTATCATTATTGAGAACTTATGACATGCTTTGCACTATACTAAATGTCTTGTGTACATTATTTAATTTCCTTTTTGTAACAATGCATTGAAGAGGTTTTATTGCCAAATTGTGATAGGTAAGGATACTGGGGATTTCCTCCAGAGTTTGAAGTACTTCCTTCCCTGATGAAATGAGTGATAACTCTGGATTTACACCAGACATATAAGATTGTAAAGCCTGTACTTGTTAATAATACACAATTTTATTCAGATAATCATTTTATTTCACTCACTAATACTTAATGCTTATATTATAAAATAAAGCCATAAGCTCTTCATTGTTTTAAGACTTAATGTCCTATAGCAGTAGGTGAGCTATGCCAACATTAGAACAATCTGCAATTAGCATTTATGACCACTTCAAAAGGCAGCTTGTCACCACCTCTCTACTAAACATTTGTGTGAAAAAAAAATTGTGTAATGACTTTTATTCTACTACATCTGTGCTGCTAATGAATTGTTGCTTAAGTGGGAAGAAGAATAGAAACAGTAAGAGACTGCAAATATTAAAAACAAAAACACCAGACTATAATATGGATATAGAAGATTTAAATACTTCTTCAAAAATTTACTGGCATGTTTTTGGTTGTTTTATACCCATAGAACGTTCTCTGTATTTCTTGTGCATACTCAGGTCCTGAATATGTTGAAAGCAACTGTAGTATTTGTCATTTTATCCTAGAATTTATAGCTTTGTATGTGCAGAGGACTGCCTTTAATTGGATGTCAATTATTACAAAGGATCTGAACAGGTATGGATTAAATGAACAGCTTAAGTGGACCAGAAATCATTCCATACACTGAAGAGACCCCAATAAAACGGACCTGCTGATTTTTACTTCCTTAGACTTAATGCTATTTGGAGACATAACCTCCTTTCCTACTACCTCTAATGAAAAGATTTAAAATGTCATTTTCTCCCTGCCCCAGGATTAAATACTACTTCCAAGTATATAAAGTATAACATGGGTGATAAAGTATAATTGTTAAAACCTTAGACATATAATAGATACCCAAGTATAAGCAACCCCCAAAATATTTTTATTGTTCATGGTGGACTCTAAAAGAAGTTGAGCAAAGAATAAGTTATTAACAAGATTTTTCACTTGATTTAGAACTCTAATCACATTAATAATAATATATCTTGAGGTCTAAAACTACCAAAGGATATTCATTTTAAAGTATCTGTATACTGAGATAATCAGTATTTGAGTAAGCACAACCTATGGGATGTCATCATATTGTAACCTCATTTTTTAAAATTTTATTTAAAATCAATTAATTAACATACACTATATTATTAGTTTCAGAGATGGGGTTTAGTGATTCATCAGTTCCACAGAATACCCAGTGCTCACTACATCAAGTGCCCTCCTTAATACCCACCACCCAGCTCCCCATCCCCCCACGCCTCTTGCCCTCCAGCAACCCTCACTTAAGAGTCTCTTATGGTTTTGCCTTCCTCTCTAATTTCATCTTATTTTATTTTTCCCTCCCTTCCTCTATGCTCCTCTGTTTTGTTTCTTAAATTCCACATATGAGTGAAATCATATGCTAATTTTCTTTTTTTTTTTAAGATTTTATTTATTTATTTGACAGACAGAGATCACAAGTAGGCAGAGAGGCAGGCAGAGAAAGAGGAAGGGAAGCAGACTCCCTGCTGAGCAGAGAGCCTGATGCGGGGCTTGATCCCAGGACCCTGGGATCATGACCTGAGCCGAAGGCAGAGGCTTTAACCCACTGAGCCACCCAGGTGACCCATATGCTAATTTTCTTTCACTGACTGACTTATTTTGCTTAGCATCATACCCTCTAGTTCCATCCATGTCAATGCAAATGACAAGATTTCATTTTTTTGATAGCTGAGTAATAATATTGCATTGTATATATATACACCACCTCTCTACCTTTTAACGTTTCTTGGAGGGAACACAGTTCTCTGCCCCTACCTGACAACTCAAGCAGTCTTAAGACTTCTTTATTACCCTTAAATAATTAACAAATTGTCCTAGAATCACATTAAGTTGCCGAATACTGTTACACTTCAGAAATCAGAATTTCTGTGGTACAAACTTTAAATATGATACAAAGTTAAATCCTTTTCTCCCCCTCGCCCCTCCCCCCCGCCCCTTCCCCGGCCCCAGGAAAGGCTGGCTGAAGGAGGAGGGTTGCAGCACGTGGAGGCAGAATGAAGTCAGCTGTTTCTCTCCCTCTCTCCTGTGAGGAGAAAAGCCAAGAGGAGCAAATAAATTCTTGACTGGTACTTCACACATTTTGGGCTGGCATGTAATGAAATCTGATACCTTCCCTCTCTGACAATTAGCATGGGTTCTGCCTACATTCTCCTGCCCACATTCCTGGGACCTCCCACCTACCAGACACTAGATCCAGTAAATGAATCTCCACTCTGATTTCTCCCACAACTTACTTTAAAATTCAATGTATAGGTTTAAGTATTTACTAATGATCTATAAACTTATCATCTGAGTATACATAAGAAAGAAGCAGAATTGTTTCAGGCCTCATCTAAAAGCGTAACCCTGTCCCATTCCACTGTACGGTCAAAATCTCATATGAATCTAAAATTGAAAATAAGGGGAAAATGAAGTCTCACCTCCTTCCTGATATACATAAGGAGTAAAACATAAGTAATACATAAGTTCTCTAGGAAAACAAATTATGCATAATTGTATATAATATACAGAAAAGCAGTAGCAATGTTCAGTAATGCTTCATGTTATCCTGAATAATGGAATAGTGGAGAACAACAGTAACTCTGAAGTCACATAAGACTTGGTTTGAATTACAGTTCTGCCATTACAAGCTATCTACATTTGGTACAATTCTTACTTCCCTTTTTCTTTTTTACTTTATTTTTACATTATACTTTTACTTCACTATTTACATTATAATGGGGCATGCTCATTATAATGTATTTAAATAATACCAAAGAGTTAAAGTAAAATTAAAATCTCTCTCACAAATTTTAATGAATACTCCTGATACATAATTATGTTAATATTTATGTATTTGGGTTGCCTGGGTGGCTCAGTGGGTTAAAGTAAAGCCTCTGCCTTGGGCTCAGGTCATGATCCCAAGGTCCTGGGATCAAGCACCACATTGGGCTCTCTGCTCAGCAGGAAGCCTGCTTCTCTTCCTCTCCCCCTCTGCCTGCCTCTCTGCCTACTTGTCATCTCTGTCTGTCAAATAAATAAATAATCTTTTAAAAAATTTTATGTATTTTATTCCAGGAGTTTTCTATGAACATACAGATAGAGAAGGTGAATGAATAGACTTCCCCCCCCAAAAAAATTTAACTAAAGAATTTAATTATACCAAATATATAATACAACTTGGTTTTTACCATGCACAGAAGGTTTAAAATTTCTTTATAATATAACATTTCATACAGATCTATTTCATTCCTGGATTTTGACTGGTTACATAATATTCAACAGTATGGAAAACTGTAACTTATTAAAGCATTCCGCTGCTGATATAGTTCAGTTTTTTTCAATTTTCCACTGTTACAAATGACACAATGAATATCTTTGTACAAGTATTTATATATATATGTATATATATATACATATATATCTGTGTGACTATTGCTTTACATTAGATTTCTATTAAATTGAATTGCAAGATCAAAAGGTGTATGCCTTTCCCATTTTTCACAGGTTCTACTAAACTGACCTCCATCAAGTCTATACCAACAATGGTATCAATCTTTTCATATCATGCAAATACAGTAGGTAAAAAAGCATAACTCACTGCAATTTAAATTTGTGTCTTTTTTAGAGAAATTGGCAATAGCAGTACCATATGGACATTAGCCATTTGTTATTTCTTCCAGTGTAAATTGTTTATATACTTTGCCCACATTTCTGCCATTTATTTATTTTTTATTATAATAACTCTTTTTATATGGTTGTAAATTCTTTGTTTTTTTTTCTTTTGGCATAGTAGTTAAGAACAAGGATTATGAGTCAAACTGATGGAATAAAATCTTATTTCTGACACTTTCTAGTTATTTTTTTAATAAGTTCCTTAATCTCTCTGTTCCTATGTTCCTTCATATGTGAATGCTGATATTAAGATGTTGATATTTACCACCTAGACTGTTGTGAGGACTGAGAGAGAAAGAGTACAATTTAAACTGAATAGTGCCTGGCACACAGGCATCACTCAATAAATACTAGTTATTGTTTTGTTTCAAAAGGCATGATTGATTGATTGATTGATTGATAACCTTAATTTCCTCATCTACAAAATGGGATGATAATACCTACATCCTGCATTTATTGTGGGATTATATTAGATAAAACTGGAGGGCTTAGAACAGTAATAGACTCTCTGGATATAAGAGCTCTTTTCATCACTACATCATTATAGAACAAAAAATGTCACCACTTAGCTGCTGGCTGTATGCTAGAATTTCCAGCTGCTATTTAAGTAATAGTGTGAACTTAACGTTTCTTGAGTGTGTCACATATGCCAGGGAACAAACTAACAACTGTCTCATGCGAATTGTCTCATGTAGTTCTCAACACCTACAAGAGAGGTACTGGTCTTATATCTATTTTATAGATGATATAAGTATAGCACTTGTCCAAGTTCATATGTTGGTAAGTGACAGAATAGAAATTAAAACCAGAAAATCTGACTCCAGATTTTCTGACCTTGACCACTATGTTGTGCTGATCATTCAGCTGAGATAGAGCCTAAAAGAGCTTTATCTTTTTGGTTTTAGAATAATAGATGAAGTATTCGATTTAGTAATTTAAGAAGAGGAATAAAACACAGAACATTAGGTTATGTTTTCTGTGGTCACTGGTTGTCTACCCAATACAGAAATATAATAACGGTATTTCTGTTACATTAATTTTTGGCCTCCTATAAAACTTTACATGATTACCAACTATCTTTCCCATGATGACACCAAATAAAAAGGGGGGAAATATGGTGGGAAACAATTTTTTTAGTAAATAACACTTACTGAGAAATAAATGTTTAAAAATAAATTCTGAGTTTGGTAAGAATCTACCCGTAGGTCGGATCTTATGTTGAGGAGTCTTACATTGTGTTAAAGTGCCATCTGCAGCAAACACTGAAATATTTGCACAAAATGTGTCTGCAGAATGTGCCTCTCCATGTTTATTTCAACAGCAACTCCTTACATCAAGTCCCACTCCATCAGCCATGGTCCATTTTTAGTCCATGGTTATTTCCCTTCATTATTAACAGCTTTTGGAATGCAGGGACTATTTTTGAAAGGAAATGAGCCAGTCAGACATATCTGGAGGCTTCACAGATGGCACTTTTTAGAATAGTTTTGTTTTCATTTTGCTATTGAAAAGTCCTTTTAGACCCCTTTGCAACATGCAATAATGCGCTCACATTAACTGATACATGATGTGTGCTTCTGCTATTTTTCCTCTGCCTCGCTTGGCAATTAAACACATGATTTCCCTGCAAATGACTATAATTTTTTGCTTCCATAATATTTATGTCAACTCCAGAGGAGCTGGGAGTTGGCATCCTGAAAACCTGACCATTTGAGGCAATGGCAGCAGCTTGTAATTTCATCTGTATCCACTAATTACTGGATGATCAGAACACCAGAAATAAAAAAATCATATGCTGAAAAACCATAATGCGTGCCCTCAGCTGGCTAAATCAGTAATTTGAAGCCATGTGCAAATGAGCACATAACTTTCTGAGTGATTTATTGCTGTTTTGGGAATATATACTGAGCTTTGAAAATATTTTATGTGACCTAAACTACAAACTTCAAGCTGAATGTGACTGAAAGCACCACGCAGATCTTGCCACGAGGGCTGCAGAAGCCGGCCCCTCTGTGTCAGAAGGTCCGATAAGGACGCATGTTCTGCAGAACCATCAATGAGACAGTCTGCATTCAGGTGAAAGCAGAATTCCTACACTGAAACGTCTGGGGTTTATTTGTATTTCTGCATTTGGGCATCATGGAAAAAATATGATGTGGGGTTTAAGCTTTTGTTGCAGCCCAGGAAGTGCCAGCTCCCTCTCCTCTCAGTCTCGGTTTACTGGGCCTTACCCAGCAGCCTTGCCCAGCTGCCTCATTTTGTATGTAAGACAATTAAGATAGAAAGAGGTAAAATGATATTCTCTGAAGTTACACATTTAAATGTAATAGATCCCAGCTCAAGTCATTTCCCCCTTACTACCACGGGTTCATGGCTGTGTCCAGAGTTGTCTCCGTGCCACACCGGGAGGATTCACCTGGCTAGTTACCCGGGGCCTCCCCAGTATGTGGTGACAGCCCTGGCCAACAGACAGACCCCTGAGCCGGGGCCTAACAGACTCTTCCCTGCTGTGCAGCTTGTCCCACGTCCCTAGGTTTCATTGACTTGGCAAATATCCAGTAGCTACTGACTGTTCCACTAAATAAACATACATTGAGATTTACATTCCTTGGGTCCTGGAGATAAACAGCACACAGTCAGTTTTTGTTTTTTTTACCGTAGTTATAGTCTATAAAATAACCACAAACACTGAATTAGCAAATACTGAACCAGTGCTCCAGAAGAAATAAAGGATTAGGTTTCCACAAGCCTTTAGTCACAATATTTTCATCAAATGTCCAATACCTAAACTTGTTTTATGTATGTTTCTGTTTAAAGACATCTTATGTGTTATGTATTATTGATTTATTAACATCGAACTTATGGCCATCAGCACTGTAAGTCATGTCTAAACAAAGTTTATCTAACACGTATATTTCCTCTATAAAGCGTATCACAGCTATATTGAGCTTAAGAACACGAGGCAGCACTTCCGCATGCACTTGGGGACCATTTTAAAAAATGTAATCACCAACAAGGTTCTATGGGATCTGGTCCACCACCTATGATAAATTCTTTGATAACAACTCCTACACCTTTTCCTAGACAATCATTGGACTCCATCTACATTGGCCTCCTTGATGCTCTGAGATCATGCCAATCATATTCCCGTCTCAGGGATGGGGCACCCACTACCACCACTTGGCATCTTTTTCCACCACATATACTTTTTACTTTCTCACTTCCTTCAGATCTTTATTCAAAGGTCAATTCCTTGAAGACATTTTCCCTGACCTACCAATTAAAACTGAATACATGGGGCAACTACATGGCTCAGTTGGTTAAGCAGCTGCCTTCAGCTCAGGTCATGATCTCATGGGTCCTGGGATGAGCCCTGCACTGAGCACTCTGTCTGGCTCCCTGCTTAGCAGGGAGTCCGATTCCCCTTCTGCCTCTCCCCTCCCCACTCATGCTCACTTTCTCTCTCCCTCTCTCTCTCTCCCCCTCAAATAAATAAAATCTTTAAAAATAATAATAATAATTAAATAAATAAATAAGACTGAACAAACATATACATACACATACCTAGTCATCTGCTTATCTGCTTTATTTTTTCCTAAAGCAATTAACACCATCCAAAATATTATATATTTTACTTAGCTACTGTCTCAGAAAATTATCCAAAACTTGGAAAGAGCCAAAAGACTTTGGGTGTTCTTTTAATGCAGTGCTTTACTTCTGTACTGTATACGCTTTTTTAAAACTTTGTAGAAGCAGAGGTCAGCCTGAAGATCTCTGTCTGGTAAAGATGCAAATTACATCCAGTGGATGTCTGGCAGAACACATAAAACCAAAGTTTATAGTGTATGTCCCCCTTGGACATTAACCAGTTTTGTATCTAATCTAGTAACCTTGTCCTAACATTGGCTCTAAATACCTCACTTCTCAAATAATCTTTAAAAATTTTTTAACATCTTACTTGTTCCCTTATTAATTAATGAGTTGAACACAATCTTTGACACATGCCCATTTTATATGTGGCCCTTTTTTAAAAGATCTTATTTATTTATTTGACAGAGAGAGAGAGCACAAGTAGGCAGAGTGGCAGGCAGAGGGAGAGGGACAAGCAGGCTCCCCCGATGAGCAAGGAAGGACCCAGGACCCTGAGATCATGACCTGAGCCGAAGGCACACGCTTAACCGACTGAGCCATCCAGGTGCCCCTATATATGGCCCTCTTGAAAACTACACTTTAACACCTTATTTATAGCCTATGTCTTCACATTAGAATATAAGTTAAATGAGGAAGGTAATTTTTGTCTGTCATCAATGCCTGCCACCTTTCCTGGCACATATGTACACAAAAATCCTGTAAAATAAGAATTTTACTTTCAGGAATTCTAAAGAATCTTGAGTATCTTTCTTCCTTCTGGTGACTTTTAAACATGACCTCCTAAGTCTCTGCTCTTCTCTTGACTTTTATTGTTTTGTCCTAGCAAAGGGGTAGAGAGCGAGCACAGGGGAAGAAAAAGCCTTTAAATCTATTTATGTCATGACCCTTCCTTCTTGCTGCAGATTTGTGGTCAGACAAGGTATGTAAGTGGAATATCTCGTGGAAGAGAAAAATTAGTCCCTACAAAAACACTAACAAATTATGTTTGTTGCACATTATGAGCAGGCAGATCACCTCAAACTAAACCTCTCACCATTGACTGGCAAAGAGAAATCATCTTATGATTTCCAACCATTTGTTAACTGAAGGAATTTTGACAGGAACTCTAAGTCATTTGTTCCCAAAGTTCGTGTCTTCTCCAACCAGGGAGAAAAAGAGTAAGAAAACCTAAAGGACAGGAAGAAAGTAAGTTTGGAAACTTTAGTTCCAAGTAATTTACTTAGATCTCTGCTTTGGCAGCTTAGTTAATGCCTTCTGGAAGAAAGGAATAGGAAGAATGAATGTGTGGAGAGGAAATGGATACCAAAATCCATCTAGGTTTTGAACTTCTAAATCACCCTGGCTGGCATTGCGGGGGGTGGTCTTTGGGTGTGCTCTCCAACAGATATTGAATGTGAGCCAAATGTGAGGCACATACCTAATTCAAATTTTCTAGAACCCATATTCAAAAAAAAAAAAAAAAACAAGAAAAGTAAAATTAGTTTAATAGATTTTACTTAATTCAACATATCCAAAAATATTTTGATATGTAGTCAATCTTTAAAAATCACCAGTGAAATATTTTGCATTCTTCTGTTTCATACTAAATCTTCAAAATACAGTGTGTACTTTATACATACTACACATCACAATTCAGACCAGCCACATATCAAGTGTTCAGTAGACTTACACAGCTTGGCGCTACCGCACTGGATCATTGAGAGCTAGAAGGAGGCTACTCAATTTACATAGCTCTGGACTAGTCATATACATATACCCTTTTGTAATCTAGTATTATAGCTAAGGATTTTATTATCTTTATATGGCTAGGTAAAGAGATGTAACCAAAATTTATCAAAAACACCACTGGAGTTAACAAGGAGCATTGATTTTTTTTTTTTTTCACTTTGGCTCCCACAAAGAAAAAGATATTAGGCCATACCTGTAATTTTAAAAATGAAGCCCTGAACCAGTTTCTTCCCTGGAGCTATTATCCATTGGTTCACTTCAACCCTGAAGGAATTTTGAAAAAATTATCTGGAAGCCTAGGAAATGTTAGATTTTAATATCATATATTATGCTTTGCATATTTATGCCTCTTTATTTGGCTTCTTTTAGTTCTATTAGAATCTATACAAGCTAAAAATTATTTCATGGGTCCCCAAACTCCTAATACTCTCATTTTAACCTAATGGCCATAACTGTTTCTAATAATAAACATAATTAGCCTTCATATTTATATTGGTTTTTCACACATATTATCTAGTTTGAGCCTCAGAGCAATCTCATGAGGTAAACCCAATTTATGGGGGGAGGAGATTATGATTCCCACAGGGTTCAGGGGTTTATCAAGGTCATACAGCTTGTAAGTAGGTGGTGGGGGAAGGAAATGGTTCATGGAAATGTGTAAACAAAGATCTTCCTGAAGTGAATTTTCAGATATTCTTGGTGTTGGTTTTACTTTTTTTTAGAGAAGTGATTTATAACATTATCAATACATAATTGTGAGAATTAGGTTGCAGGAGCATTTTCTCATGAAATTTTCTTGGGTTCAAGTAGTTTTTTAGGGCTACCAAACAAATCTCCTTTTAAGCCTCTCTCTCCCCAAACTGTCAAACATCAAGAGAAAGCAACCCCTAGTTTATTGTCTGGGACATAGTAAACACAACATTTGATGAATGAATAAATGAATACAAAAATTTGTTTCCAGCCTTTTCAAATACCTTTATATTGAGGCAATGGAAAAGGAACATGCTATAGAAATTAGTTGCCTTATTTTATTGAAGAGGAAATTTACACAAGAAAAGGTTACCTTGGGTCAGCACTGGCCAGTAGAAATATAATCCAAGCCACATATGTAATCTTAGGTTTTCTAGTAGCCACATTTTAAGGGGAAAAAAAGACACAATGAAATTAAGTAATTTATTTAAGCTAATGTATCTAAAACATTATCATTCGAACATTTAGTATTTTTTAAATTGATAATGAGATCATTTACATCCTTTCATTCATAGGAGGTCTTGGATATTTGGTGTTTATTCTTCACCAATTCAGACTAGCTACATTTCACGTGCTCAAAAGCTATGTGTGGCTCGTGGCTACTGCAATGGATGGCAGTCTTGGGGTACAGCAAAGATAGGACTTCAGCCCTCTACTCTTCCCATTCCTCACCATCCCACAAATATTTATTAAGTATCCACCATATATCTGGCACTGGTGATAAAATTTAGGGGCAAAAATCAAATGAGGCTCTCAAACTGCTACATATTTGAGGTACACTAAATTGAAAGACTGACTTTGCAACTGGACCACAGCCAGACTACATGTGACAACAGAGCTCTGACCTACAACCTCCAGCAGCAACTAGCCAGGAAAGACAAACCACAGTATTCCTAGAATGGTCGGGTGTTGGTCAGTGACTAGTAGCTTTCCTAATTTTTGTCCCCTCTTCCAATTTAGGACCAACTAGAGAAAACTGAATATGCTCCCCAAACCAACTACATAAGATGACCTGCTTCTAGCTGGTCCACCTCCAGCTTCCACAAGCCAACAGTCTCCAATCAGGGCATACCTAAAGCCTTTCCTTTTTTCCACTATGACGCTTTCCCACTAGTCTGTATCCTCTGAGTCTCCACCAAACAAGTAATGGTGGCTGACACCCCTGCCACAGAGAGTTCCGAAAAATGTTTAGTAACATTTGTATTGAACACTAGAAAGGATATCAGCACCTCAAAGAGATACACTCTTGTGTTGACTGCAGCATAATTCACCAGAACCAAGATAAAAGAATAACCTAGGTGTCCATCAGTGGATAAGTGGATACAGAAAATGTGGTATATACATACAATGGAATACTATTCAGTCATAATAAAGATGAAAATCATGACATTTGTGACAACATGGATGAACCTTGAGAATATTGAGCTAAGTGAAATAAGCCAAACACAGAAAGAAAAATACTGCATGATCTCACTTAGACATGGAAACTAAAAAAGTCAAATTCACATAAGCAGAGAGGTAGGAGAAATGGAGAGATTTTTGTCAAAGGGTAAAAAGTTGCAGTTATGTAGGATGAGTAAGTTCTAGAGATCTAATGTACAGCATGGTGACTACAGTTAGTAACAATGTATTGTATACTGGAAATTGCTAAAAGGTGCTCTCATCACACAGGAAGAAAATGGTAACTATGTTGGGGAGATGGATATGTAAATTAGTTTAACTATAGTAACCAATATCTGTATAGCAAAACATATTTTACACTTAAATATGTACAATTTTTATTTAAAAAATAAATTTAAGTTTTTAAATTAAAAAATGCACTATGTATGAAAGTATATAAAGGGACCTCAACGTTTTAATTGTGTTAAGGCAAGTGCCACTTCTTGCCAAGACAAGACTTTTCTTCTGCTACTTATTTGAACCTCAACAAAAGCTTGGCAAAATGAAAAATACTATTTTCCAAATGGATTTTCATTTTGAAGATCAGACATGTTTCCTTATCTCTCTGTGTCTTTATCCCTTCTCGCTTATTTTTTATTTTACTTCACTGAATACTCCTAAATGGTTTTTGGCACTCCTTCAGCAAGAAATAAAAGGAAGGAAACAAAAAGTTTTCCATTAAATAAATAAACTTTGTTTACTCAGGGGTGATTTAAATAATTGTTCCATAATTTTATGTGTACTAATAGTTCTCGTTTTATCCAGGCAAAGAACTGTGCAAAGATTTGACTGCACTAAACCTGAAATAATTTTCAATTCTTTTGAATTTCAAATAGCTCAAAAACCTGAGGTGTTTTCTTTTCTTCACTTGGACACTTATTAATCTTTTACTAAAATCATTTTTAAATCTTAGAAAACTACATTGTTTCATATTTTAACTTTACACATAGTAAAGTTGAGGGGTTCTTGCTTATAACTTTCTCTAATGTGGGAAAGACCTGAGAAAAATGAATGTACAGACTGAGGGGAAGAGACATTTAAGAAAGAGAGAAAAAGAGGGGAGACTGGGCTGGGGGTTAAAGATCAAGGTGACCTTCGATACAGTAAGTGCATGTGGGCTATGTCACAATGTCCGTCGAAGATGAGATGAGGCTGAATTAGTCTTCAAAGACCAGTAATGTCTGAATTACTATTGATCTGTCAAGAAAGTCTCGACCTTTAATGAGATGGAAACTACCAGCTCAGAAAACATATTCTCTTTATAATAATAACAGTGATACCATTTCTTAGATTTATCCAAATATCCAAGATTTTCTTCGATTTCTAGTTGACATTCCCAAAAAATATAGTAATTACAAAGGCAAAATATTAATTTATGGTAAGGAATTCTCGCAGGCACTGCTTTAGCCAACTGATTAAGGTTAATATCACCAGATACCAGTTTAAAAAAAAAATCAATGTACACCCTGATATGATAGAGAACGTCACTTCTGAGTTAAGCCTTCCCAGTAATGCAAAACCTCAATCTACTCATGAAAAAAACAACAGACAAATTCAAACTGAGGAACATTCTAAAAAATAATTGACCAGTAGTCCTCTAAAATATGAAGATCATGAGAGACAAGGAAAGACTGAGGAACTATCATAGACTAAGGTAATGTAACAGCTGAAGACATGGAGAATCCCAGACTGTATTCTGAGACAAGAAATGTTAGAAAAACTGGTGAAATCATATGAAGTTCTGTTCTTTAATCAATAGGATTGTACCAAGGTAAATTTCTTAGTTTAGATAAATGTTCTATGGTTAGGTGTTACTTAAGCAAAGCTAGTTAAAAGGCATGCGGAGACTTTCCTTTTCACAATTCTCCTCTAAATCTAAAATTTCTGGAAAACCAACAAAAACACTGCAGGTAAAGTGCCCACTGTCCCTTCTACAATTCTGTTCTTTTCCCTCTTTCCCCCCAAAATTTCCAAGGTAAAATTCAACGTTCTTAATTTAGTCCACCAAAGCCCCATTGTATCCTGGCCCCAACTTCATCTCTAGCTTCCCTCTCACCATTCTCCAACATTTTTTGATCCAGACAAACAAAAACACTGAATACAAAAATATTTCCCAAGTATTTCAATGTGTATCTTGTCTCTGCACCTTCACTCATACTGTTCCTTCTGTAGAGAATGCCCTTTAATGCCTATATCCACCAAATACCTATTAAATTTTCAAAATGGCCCAAGTGCCTTCCTGGAGTATCCTATGTCATTAAAGGCTTCCTTACCCTGTGTTAGCAAACTATTCTGTGCATTCTGATATCATAACACTTTCATGCTGTATATTAAAATATAATTATGCATTTATTTGTCTATCAGCTTCCTCAGAGTTAGAATCATGTTTGACTTAACTATACATATCTAACAAGTAGAAAATCTTTAGGATACTCAATAAATGCCTGATGAAATGAATGAATGAATGGTCCAGCCAACCAACCAGATGGAATTTGAGTATCTGAAATTAAGTAACAGTATTTGTAAATACCAATAATAGCACAGCCTCCTACTTATTTTGGGTCAAAGTAAGCGGACAATTTTAACCTCTTTTCAAACCATGAGTACCCTATGAAATTTAAGTAAAAATCAAGGATTTACCAAGTCTAATTGGAGAGCGATGGAGGTTAAAACACTAGAAAAGTATTTCCAAACATATAAGGTAGACAAAGGACTGATATCCTAAGATATAAAGAGTTGAACTGGGGTTTCCTAGAGTATAGGGACTGGCACAGAGAAGGTGTTGGTGTGAATATAAATTGGTACAAGTTTTCTGAAAAACCACTTGAAATAATATATCAAACGTCTTTTTTTATGTGCATAATCTTTGACTCAGCATCTGGGTGGCTCAGTCATTTAGTGTCTGCCTTTGGCTCGGGTCATGATCTCAGGGTCCTGGGATCGAGCCCCACACCAGGCTCTTTGCTCGGCAGGGAGCCTGCTTCTCCCTCTCCCACTCCCCCTGTTTGGGTTCCCTCTCTCGCTGTCTCTCTCTCTGTCAAATAAATAAAATCTTAAAAAAAAAAAAGAATAACCATTAGCTATAACATAGACATGCTCCATGTTGACAAGTTTCAGGAGCAACAACATGACTGGATGGGGCAAGGGCTGAGATTTTTACAACTTGTTTTTTGCTCTTTTGCACCACAGCAGAAAACAAAGCCCAGGATGTCATATCATGTGAAACTATAAGCATCCCACTCATGTGTATTGAACTAAAGTCAAAACTAATTGGGGAAGAAACTCTTTTTAATGTCTATCAATTTTAAATTTCAAAATTCTACATATGTTGAAAGGTCCTGGGTTTTTTCAAGCTCCTTCTCCTGACTAAAGCAGTAGATGTATAATTCCTGTCCTGCTGGTCCCAGAAATACTATAAATGTAAGATATTCTAATGACTTTAGCTATCTGGGTGGTGTTCTTCCAATACATACTTTTCATTTCTATGATACATTCTATAACACACATATTTAAAATATTTTTCATTTATATGCTTCCTTTTCTTCTTGTTCTCTTTCTCATTTCCAGTCTGTTCTTTCCATTATGAGAAACAGAACTGAGTATTTAAGAGAGGAGTCCCTCTTTAAAAAAAAGGAGAAATCATGTCCTGTATGGCAAATTTTCAAAAGCAAGAAACACTGAAGTCTGTAACTTCATCTCTAGATTAGAATGAATAACTTTAATTACTCAAAGGATATAAAATTGAATACATGCTTTAAATCTATTATTGAAGTCCTTAAACCCTGTGCCTCTGACCCAAGTGATACACACATACATTGTGCAATCAACACCCTATGAAAGTAAGTTCCAGGCAACCCATCCCTATTTATGACCAATGTCTTGACCTCTCTCATCTCATTTCTGCTTTATGATTTTTCTTGTAGCCATAGAACTCTGGAAAATTCCCCATACTTGCCCCACCACCATCCCACGCCTTACTGATGACCAGTTTGCCATAATTAGTTTTGATCTTAGATGACTTCTTCAGATATGGTTTTGTCCTTATCTTTTGACCCCATCTTCTTCTGGCTATTGTGGATAATTAACATTCAAAATGCTGCCCAAGTCACTGTTCTATAACTCACACCCACCTATGCGACACTGACAGGAGGAGCAGCCTGACTTGCCTGGCTTCTCATGGTAAGAGACTATAAACATTCAAACTTTCAAATTTGAAGGAAAAAAATGTTTGAACCAGCACAAATTATCACCTTAACATTTGGTAGAGTAGGAATAGAAGGATATATATAGAACAAAACCTCCCTCCCATATGGTCAGCTTTGTATCAAATAAGTCTGAACATTAAAAAAATGGACATTGTTTCTGTGGAGAGGGGCAACTGCTGCCACTTCCACTGATCTCATATAAAGAATGTTACTGTCAGAATTTTGCCAGGGCAACAAGTTAGCACACTGCATTTATCTTTAAGAAGTGTCTGTTGGCATCTTTTCCCCCATCAGAACATGTCCATTTACCTTAATCAGTAGACACACAAATAAATGTATGTCAGTGTTCCAAAGATGGACAATACAAGTCATGGCCAACGTGAGAAAAATTAAAGATGCATGCCATGCTGATTATGAAAGGAGTGTTTCCTTAATTAACAGTAATAAAAATAATAATTCAAAAAAAAAGAAAATAAGGGACGCCTGGGTGGCTCAGTTGGTTGGGCGGCTGCCTTCGGCTCAGGTCATGATCCCAGCTTCCTGGGATCAAGTCCCACATCGGGCTCCTTGCTCAGCAGGGAGCCTGCTTCTCCCTCTGCCTGCCACTCTGTCTGCCTGTGCTCACTCTCTCTCTCCCTCTCTCTCTGACAAAATAAATAAATTTTAAAAAATATATTAAAAAAAAAAGAAAATAATAATTTGTATTTGTGGATTGCTTACCATCTGCCAGAGCTTTTGCTAAGTTAGAACCTTACAAGCATTGTCTTAGTTAGTCCTCACCATGATCTATTTGGTAGGAGCTATGACTATCTTCATTTTGCTAAGTAAGAAGAAACAAAAGTTAAAAAATATATATTTATTTATTTATTTGAGAGAGGGAGAGAGTATATACACACAAGCATGGGACGGGGAGGGAGAAAAAAGAGTATTAAGCAGATTACACACATAGAATGGAGCCCAGCATGGACTCAATCTCACAAGCCTGAGATCATGACCTGAGCCAAAATCAAGAGTCAGACACTTAACCAACTGAGCCAGTCAGGTGCCCCAAGAAATAGAAGTTTAGAGGAGCTGATACATGTTCCAAGTCACAAAACACATGAGATAAATTTTCTTTTTTTTTTTTAAGATTTTTTTCATTTATTTATTTGAGAGAGAGACAGTGAAAGAGAGCACGAGAAAGGAGAAGGTCAGAGGGAGAAGCAGACTCTCCATGGAGCTGGGAGCCTGATGCAGGACTCGATCCCGGTATTCCAGGATCATGACCTGAGCTGAAGGCAGTTGCTTAACCAACTAAGCCACCCAGGTGCCCTAAATTTTCAATGATGGAGGAAGGAATAATAGATCCCAAAAGTCCATTAAGAAGCCATCATGTCTTCCCAATAAGAACATAGATACACCAACCCAGTCAGATGAGTATAAATATTAATTTAAAAAGTCAAAAAGGAAATTAAATTTCTGTATTGACCAATTCCACTGTCTTTAAAACATCCTAGAAGAAGTTACTCTCCCAGAACTCTTACCTATATTCCTCCTCCTATAGAACTGATAGATTTCTTCTCATGAAGAAGATAGAGAGTAAGAAATCATTATTCCTCAGTGTCTACAGCTTATTGTGAAGAAGGTATTTTCTTCTTCAGATTTCAACCTTTCAAGTTTCATTGCCATTTAAGTTTTCTAATATTTTCCTCTCTCTCCCAAAATTAGCTCAAATGTACATACCTGGAGACATTACCAAGAAATTAATAAGGGGGTTATAGAAGAGGAAAAATCACCTTATTTCATTAGATGACAGAAATTTGACAAACTCAGATGTTCTGAGCCATCATATTTGACAACAGGACTATACAGACTTCAGAGTTAATCAGAAACTCTCCTGTGATAAAGCTACCCACGTGCTTAAAAACGCTGGTGAAGAATGAAGGAAAGATGGGCTGCAACACAGGAACACTTACAACATACATGCTCTTGCAATGAAGAATGCAAGTAGTTTTCACTTTTTTGTTTTCATATAAATCTTGTAAGTGCTGGAATACAAATGAGTTCCTGTGCACAGGAAAACATCATGGGTGAGTGTAGGACAGAGTAATAAAGGAGCACTAGAAGACCTGGCAAGGGATCCAGAAATCTGTTTTTGATTTTTCATAAAGTCCACATCATAACTCCTCTCTATCATGGTTCTAAGTACATCCCAGAACTCAGGAAAGTATCCTCTTAAAAAGATTTCAGATTAGAAAGGCTGTGGCCTCTCATCCTACATCCTTCTTTTTAAAAAGATTTTATTTCTTTATTTGAGAGAGAGGCAGTGAGAGAGCATGAGCGAGGAGAAGGTCAGAGGGAGAAGCAGACTCCCCGTGGAGCTGGGAGCCTGATGCGGGACTCGATCCCGGGTCTCCGGGATCATGACCTGAGCCGAAGGCAGTCGTCCAACCAACTGAGCCAATCCTACATCCTTCTTATCACATGCCTTCAAGATCCCACTTATCCCACTGCCATGATTAATCTCAAAGGTCATAGTTTAACTTGTCCCACTAGTCATTACTTTGACAAAGAATCTACCTCTAAGGGAACTAGTGGGCAACACTGGACTTGTCTTTATCAAAGGGTTCATCACATTGTGTAAGAATGACTCATGGTAAGCTTCCCCAGGGCTAGGGCAAGGTCTTGTTCAGTTCCCATTCCTAAAACTGGCAGTGCAGCACCAGTACCTGAAGAATAGGAGGTACGCAGTAAATGTTTTTGAAGGAAAGAACAAATTCTGTTGGAAAACACTGGGCAAATATGTCATAATACGTCCTTCCATGTAGTTTATAAAATGTTGGACGTGGGAGAGTTGAATGTTTCCAGGCTTTTATTCTAGAAATTTTATTTGCCAAACTATTTTTAAAGATATTTATTCATTCATTCATTCATTCATCACTCATTCATTCATGGGGGTTGCGGGGGGGAGAGTAGAGGGAGAAGGACAAGCAGACTTCATGCTGAGCATGGGTCCTGAGGTGGGGCTCCACGTGGGGCTCAATCCCAGGACCCCGAAATCATGACCTGAGCAGAAAACAAGAGTCAGATACTTAACCCACTGAACCACTCAGGTGCCCTTGCCAAACTATTCTTAAATTTAGTCCTAAACTGTAAGAATGAATTGATACAGTGAATAGAAGAGGTGATCTTGATATATACTTTCCTATTTTAAAAAAAGCACTTAAAGTTAGTTTTTTTCCTATTTTAAAAAAAGTCACTTAAAGTTAGTTTTCACATCATACAATAGTTCTCTACAAAGTAAACATGTTTAATTTTGAACCCTGAATATACCAATAAGTGCTACAGAGAGATTATCATATATGCCCTTAATTCTGTCAATTTCATCTTACAGTTTAAAACAAACACACATGCATAAAAGCAGTACAAGAAGAGGTCAATGACATTGCAGGGTAAAAGAATACGCCATTCCAAAGTCTAGCACTCTAGCATAAAAATTATTCTGAGCTGAAGACAACTGAGGAAAAGCAGATACAAGGAAAGCTCCCTGCTGTCCCCCTATTTGCCTACAACAGGACATAAACTGACAAAGGTGCCCCTCCCCTCTTCTCTACCAGGAAGGACAAAAGTTGCTCAGCGGAGACAACTTTGGACTCATCAACTAGAGATGGCACCAAAGGAATCTGCCTAATAGACTTCACTAACTAGCCCTTACCTTCCATTTGTTTCCCATGTATTGGCCTTCCCACAATTTGTAGCCCCAAGAGACTCAAGGTCCTCTTCCCTTTGTCCTGTCACTTCACTAAAAATTTATTATTTCTTTGCTAAAATGTTAACCAAACCTCTGAGTTACTCATCTCTAGTACTCCCATGTGATACATGCAGCACATGTTAATAAACATCTGTTTGTTTTCTCCTGTTAATCTGCCTTTTGCCAATCTGACTTACATGGCCCCAGCTACAGAACCGAAAATGGGTAGAGCAAGAGATTCTCCCTTCCATTCAGTATCAACCGTGTAAAAATTAAAATGGCATCTGTGGCAAAACGCAAATATTTTGTATCAGTGACAACCATATTTTGCATTCTCACGAGGTTCTTGCATAAAATAATTATTCACAAAGTTTTCTTATTTGTTTGCATGTTTTTAATTTCCTCATTACTTCCAACCTTTAAAAAAGCATCACTGAGAATAATATATTCATGAAGAGCAGAGTATATGGAGAGGCAAGAAAATGTCAACAGCAATAAGCCTATCCTGAAGAAGAAGACTGAAGATCCACCATCCACTGTGGGTTTTCTAGGGATCACTTAGAAAAACCATTAAAAAGTTTGGATTGTTACATATAGGTAACTATTTAAAAACACACACAAGGGACGCCTGGGTGGCTCAGTTGGTTAAGCGGCTGCCTTCGGCTCAGGTCATGATCCCAGCGTCCTGGGATCGAGTCCCACATCCGGCTCCTTGCTCGGCAGGGAGCCTGCTTCTCCCTCTGCCTCTGCCTGCCACTCTGTCTGCCTGTGCTCGCTCGTTCTCTCTCCCTCTCTCTCTGACAAATAAATAAAATTAAAAAATAAAAATAAAAATAAAATAAAAACACACACAAAATTAAAGGACTCCTTAGAAAGGGGAATCCTCCTACACTGTTGGTGGGAATGCAAGCTGGTGCAACCGCTCTGGAAAACAGTGTGGAGGTTCCTCAAAAAGTTGAAAATAGAACTACCCTATGACCCAGCAATTGCACTACTGGGTATTTACCCTAAAGATACAAACGTAGTGATCCGAAGGGGCACGTACACCCGAATGTTTATAGCAGCAATGTCTACAATAGCCAAACTATGGAAAGAACCTAGATGTCCATCAACAGATGAATGGATAAAGAAGATG